>JAMZAV010001175.1:0-193816 GCA_024449915.1 Sweltsa coloradensis
GGGAGGAATGCTCGTTGCAGAGAGGGCCGGCAAGTATGGAGAAGAAAAAAGTGAAAGAAGAAAATAAATATGAGTAAGGCTGAGTGAATGAAGAAAGGTGTGATAAAAAGTTGCGCGAGAGCTCTCTCTGCAACACGCACCCCAACCGGCCAGAGCTCGCCCTTAGTTTTGGGGAATACACTACTCCCCTACTCACAGGCCAAACCACGGAAAGGTAGCGAGTTGGACTTTGAAGGCCCCTTCAGGAAGCATCAAGCAAAATATTACCTCGCAAGGGAGAAATCTGGTGAGCGCGGTAGAGCCTCGCCGCAGACCCGGCGCCTCCACCATCACACGCCCTCGTCGCGTGACCACACGTCAAGGTCACTCCTTGCACACACAGAGATCCAGCTAGCGAACTATTCCAGCGACTCCGAGCATAAATAAGCAATATTAATATTTCTGTCGACAGCAGCGCATGCAGCGCGGCGGCGGTGGTTCCTTGAAGCGTGGACCTCGTTCTGTTTTTGTGCGAGTCGTAAAAGTTAATCGAGTCTCGAGCGACGTTGGGTTTTGTTTGAAGAGCGAACATTCTTGCATACAAATACGAAGGTAATTAACAATGCCTTACTCGGCTCGGCAGCATAAATAGGCCTGTGCCTACAGTTTACAGAACCACCTGAAACGTCTTGTGTGAGGTGGAGATACTTAGTTTCTCCACGGATATACAAATATGGCATCAACTTCTACTTGACGTGATTGAGGTACCTTGCAAGTTACACGCGAGAACCTTAGGGAGGTCGCAGGTTCGAGTCCTGTTATTGCCAATTCTGACACAATGATTTACAAGGTTTCTATATTCGAATGCAGTTATAAGTGTTTTAAAAATATCCCTGGGATATTGACCCGCATGAATTATATTCATACACGATTTCTATTTTGCATGTGCAGTATACAATGAAACATATTCATATAAATAATCAATTGCTTGTTTGTTTGTTTGTTTGTTTAACGTAGGCTCAAAGCTGTTGTAAATGTCTCCCCAAAACTAGAGGAACGTAAGAATACAACGATAGCTTTTTGTAGTACGGCCTATCTATTTTTTCATTACGTCAAACGTAAAATATTGGGTGTTCTTGCACTTCGCATGTGAAATAATGCCATGTGCAGTGGCGTAACTACCGCCCCCGCAGCCCCCGCGGTCGCGGGGGGGCCCGGGGGTATGAGGGGCCCGGAACGGGATGCTCATACAGTGTTTTGACTTTAGTCATACTTGGTCACCACGCAATGAACGAAACAAACTGGACATCTTATTATAAATGATATCTATAAGTTCTTGAAAAGCACTCAAAATTTCATAACTTCATCAACGAGTGATTACACCAGCAGTGTCGGCTGATTCACGAAGTCCCGGTTTGAAATCCCGTTGAGATCGGAAATCTTGACTGAAGGTTTATCAAGGGATTGAGTCCTCTATAAAACAGCCCTCGGGCATCCCTTCGCAATTGTCCTAGCAAAATATATACCTAGTTATAGACACCTGAAGAGGGACATGCATTCCACCCTTGGGCAGACTTCCCAATAAAACAACACGACTACTTACGTGATATAGGTACTGTACGTTATGAAATTATTGAGGTGAAATTCAAACAGATATTACAGTTATTTGAACCAATTTTGTGTAACCAAGCGTTCCAAACAATAAATAAGCCCTGGTTAATATTTATAGTATTAAATAAAAACTAAACAGGCCTAAGGATAAACCAGGATTTTTTTTGTTCATGGGTCAAAGTTCACAAAATAATGCTACCCAAAGCATTGCAAAACACATTCGGATCTTTTAATTTAACTAACGCTTTATCTAAGTATAATTTGTGACAACGAGTGGTCACATGATGCATTTTTTTAAATATGAAACAAATTGGTACAAAAGGTCAACGGTCACATTATCAATAAAATAATAGGCCCTATTTAAAAGGAACTCAAATATGAAATATTCTTCCAAATATGCAAACTTTTACCAACCACATTCAAAATTTATGTTTATTATTCTTATATTTGGTAACATATTTTTTGGTTCCCCAACACGTTGATTTGTTTTAGGGCCTCCTCTTGGCAATTTTGGACTGCTTGTTGGGTAAATAAATGGTAAACATGAATTAAGAGTAATATTTCTTAGTGTTCAAAAATTTCAAAAATAAAACCGTAGTAAAGTCATAATGTAAGTTGACCCCCCGCCCACAGAGGCTCCTCACTTACACCACCTTTATTATAGAGGGGCCCAAGTGAACTACGTTCGCGGGGGGGCCCGCACTTAGTAAGTTACGCCACTGGCCATGTGCAAATTTAAAGTGAAAACAATTTAATTTAGACACTTTTGACGTTAGAATACAATGATAAACTAATTCGCAATAGCTATGGGAATACCTTACGTTTAAGTAAGGTAAGCATTTTCAAGCGTTTATAAAAATGTGGTCATTGAATTAGCATCAAAAACCTAAAACGCTCAATTCATTTATCTCTCTCTGCCCATAACTAGTTCTTAGGACAGTTTACACACGAAGAATGTGTTTCTTATACACGTGTCACAGGTTAAATCTCTTGGTCAATGTTGAAACACTTGGACATCGCTAGAATAATAGGCTGGTGTTCGAGGGCCCCGCGATTGAAATGCAGACCAGCCTCTCGCTTCGGATTAATCTGATAGTTCCCGAGCGCTTGAACACTGTGGAATACATAATTAATATGCTACAGTTATGGTAGGCTAGATCTGTTTTATATCCTTGAATATAGCTAATCCCATAAGAGCCTTAACAGTGTCACTGGAAATTATGATATGAAAAATGAACATCGTGCATAAATGAATATTAATACCGTCTTAGGGTGTTACTTAAAATTCAATGGCATACTTTCTTCGAACTAACCTTCTCCAATTTACCATTTAATATACTACTATTCAAATGTGTTTCAGACGTAGATGGGAATGATAAAGGGGCAATTACCTCTTTTAAAACGTTTGATAGTCAAGATTGTAATAATATTGTGTAAGTTTGGATAGCTGGAACGAATTAAACAAACTTTTAGGACCGTTACTTTACACACTGATTTAGCTTTCCATGCAGAGAAGTTTTAAATCTCAGATTTGTAACACCCGTTTGTATAATATAGCCAAGCTATGATACCAATACTAAATTGTCAATGTATTTTTTATTGATTTTTTTTGTTCAAAGTAAACCAGATGATGAAGCATCTACATCACCATTGATTCTGTATTTTATTGTAATTATTATATTATTATTATATTATTATATTATTATATTATAATAAAGAATGGCGCGTAATTTGACGTTTCAACTCTATGACAGCGGCACATTGTCACTTGATGGATGCTAATATACTGATGAGTTATCATGTAGCTTTAAAACTTCAATAGTGTTTTCCTCTTGTTTTTTTTTGTTTGATGCTATAATGCACGACGGTAAAATATAAACTATTCTTCCAATAATAAATTGATAAATGCGAGTTAGGGGTTGTTTCCATCCAACGAAAGAAGTAAATTGATAAATGCGAGCTTAAGAAAGGGCGTCAACCTATACCCTCTTATCAGCAATCCTGACCGAAATTGTTTGTTTCACCCAGTCCAAAGTTAAATGAGTTTGAGTAGGACCTCCTTCCTTTTTATTTGGTTCATTAATTAATTGCATTTAATATCCTTTTTGAATTTGTTACCAAAATTTGTGTTTTAATACATTGTTGTTGTAATATTAGTATTTCAAATATTTACTTAACTGTTAGTTCATTGCTGTATCTGCATTAAGTAGATTTATTTAGTTGTCCTCCTTTGTAAATCAGTTTTTTAACTGAAAAGTATAGACGTTACATTTTTTTTAAACTAGGAAACGCTCTGTTGGACGCGTTGATAAGCGAGCACGTGCTATAGCTAGACCCACATTGCACATTTTTTTAAATTTAAAAATTAACGACGTTCGCGTTTCCAGTATTATTTATTATTGCCAAGGTATTTGGGTAAACCCGTGTTTAAATCTTTACTTTAAAATCCACCGCCATCTAGAGGACCTTGACTCCTTGGGGAAACTATTTAATCTCTTTGTTGACAAATAATAGACTGCTTCCTCGAAAGTATTTTGATTACTTCTAGGTGGCAGTGCATTAGAAACTTCGCGCGTCTTTTCGTTGCCATGGCAACGTTACTTTTGTTATAATGTAATTTCCATCTACACTACTTATCGGATCAAAATAAAATTAACATATTCGTGACCGGACGGACATTCTAAATGATTTGGCTATCTCAGATTTTGTCGCCGTTGAGTTTGAAAAAAAAACTTTCGATTAACTTTAATGTAACTTTTTAACTTTTTGAACGATTTTGCCACAAAACTAATGGCATTCAATCGAGAACAAAGCTTGCGGATGGTGAAAATTTCAACTCGATCCGAGCCTCCGTTCGAACGTTATCGCGAGACATACAAACAAAAAAAAAACAAACAAAAAAACAAAAAAAAACAAAAAAAAAAAACAAACAAAACCAGTGACTATTTTTTCCGGCAGAGTCAAATGGAAACGCTCGCTTCGCTCGCTTAATAACCGTTTGACATTCCACCCCATCTAAAGTTATAGTCACCTTAAGAGGGGCGAACATCCGAATGCAGATATCCCACGAAACATGCAAATCATCCGATGTTTTACTGACAACCGTGGCCTTCATGTTGAGTGGCAACATAACATGTCGAACTTCTCTCGATCTCTTGTTTGTTTGTTTGTTTGTTTGTGCCTACTACACCTGTTGTCCGACGGATCGCACGGCTACCGTGCGTGTCCGGCAGAACAAGGGGTATAAATCGCCCACACTGCAGACCTCAACAATAAATCCGAGCTTTTGATTTCGTAACTTTCTAAATGAATTGTTTTCCAACAAAGATAAAGATAGGCAATGTGATACGCGCTTGCGCTACGGCCGGCGTGCAAGGCTATTTGTTACGAGTTAATGATTCTCGTGGTCTTATGTAAATACGGGACAGTGGTCGTAAACATTGGCTGGGTAGCGAAAGGGGTCGTTCAAGATGAGACAATACCCTAGAACTCAATCTACGGTCACGATGACACTACAGTCGGTAAGAATAGTCGGTAACAGTGGTCGGTATCTAACAACAAACCAATCGGTATGCCACCTATCGCCTGTTCAAAAAGCTCTTCACTCTGTACACTTGATGATAAACTAATGAATAAAAACATAATTCAAAGCGGTCATTGTCGATCGTATTCGTAGGCCAATATTGGGTGTAAACCCATTGGAAAATTCTGGTATAATAGCTTGTCAAACCCGTAAGCTCAGTCGTAGTTCTATTTTTTTTAAACTTAGTAGAAGTATCTTATGTTCTAAAGTAAGGGGACTATATGCCATTTGGGAGTTTTTCTTACTTCTTATACACTGCAGGATTATTGTCAATGTGTGTATACCGCGAAATTCGTCTTAATATAATGAATGGATTGTGGGCAAAGTGTGATGAGATGTGAGGTGAGAATGTCCATTGATTTGCAGACTTTACTTCAAGCAAAAGTGAGTAGATTTGTCTTATTCTTCACGCACTATAGTCGAAGAATAAACTTGAAAAACACACTAGATACACGCTATAGTATAACAGCTAGAGGTTTGTCTCACACTGAACGCACGGTAGCCACAGAAAGTGTTAGGAGACGGCCAATTCAGCCGGAGATGTTATTAAAAACTAAAAATATTATTCCCTGTTGACGGGCCCCATAAAGAACGAGCCATGGGGCGCGAGGCCAGCTTACACTAGATGCTCTTAGGTCTCGAGGGATTCACTTTGATATTAAGAAATATTTCCTACCTCCGCGGGGCTATATAATTGCGTTAGTACCGGTAGAAACCAGTGTATGAGGCGCGAGAAAACATGGACTGTATGAATAATGCGTAATATAAGGGTAGGGAGGGTTCTATTTTACACTTAACCCTTTACATCTGGAAGACTAGCTACAGAGTTGCAAACTAATTTCACAGTTTTCAATCGCTTTCCGTGTTCATACGTGGAATTATTATACATTTCCGTAACTTTCAAAGTCTAGCTCTAGAGTATAATATTAATGTTTGAAAACCTTGATGTAATTCGTAACTTGAGAGCTGTTTCACCAATGAAATACAAATTCCTATATATATGTGGTATAAAGTTCTGTTGCATGTTCCAAGGAAAATTCTTGAGATATGTATATATCAAGCTGAATTGCAATTTTAAGTTTGTTTCGACGATGGGTTTGCAAAAGTCGACTTCATCAAGACACAATATTGCAGTTATATGATAAACTTGGTTATCTTATAGGGTACCACAGCAATGACTGTCTTCAAATAATTTTGTCATATACGCAACAGTTTCATAATAATATGAATAGTCCGGAAACCAAAGTAATTTCTATAGATGAAAAACTTGAAAATTACTATTTCTATGCTCAGTAACCTTATGTAATTATTTTATATTGTGTTTAATTCCAGATTTCCAGAATTATTTCAAATTATATTATATCGTATTTGTATATGTTAAATTGCGCTTGTGGGACAATGTCCCGTTGTAATGTGGGCACAGAATGCGAATAGAATAAATAACACTTTTGTTTAGTGGCCAATATATTTCGGCCTTTACGAAACGAAACGAAATATTGTCCGTTACAAAACCTAAATTGACGAACGTTTCAAAAGGTGTCGTATTCCAAATTTAAACTGTAGTGTACTGTCACAGTTTAATCTTGCATCTCAAGTTGTGTGTTTAAACGATTTCTGTTTCGGTTGCAAGTTAAAGCTGTAAAGAAGATCATTTTATATTTCAAGAAGGCTATCACTCCCATGTTAAACTATCGATACCACTTCCGTGGTCTTACTTTCAATAGAAGTTGCCACATTAACAATACAGGTTTATGTCAAAGTGTTTTTATGACTGACATGGGTAACAATTAGCTGTCACTCCAGATGCTTTAAGCAATGCATTCGATAGTGTGATGATCTACTACAAACAATCACGGGACTTGAGTACTTAAATTCACGCTACTTTATCAACAGATTGACGAGGAAGGAAATACAAATGAAATTTTATCAAATGTTTATTTTTGGTGGAGGTGCCGGGTTCGAAAATATTCCTTTTTGAATGAGGTTAGGCCCCCCTGACTTCCAAGGACACAAAAAACATTGTGTCTGAAGGCAAATGTTAACGAATCGCATGTCAATCATAAACGAGAGTTTCAGGAAGGCATCGGCGAATAGGGAACTGGCCTTGGTTTCAAATATATCTTACACGTATTTAGTAATTTGTAACATTCAATTTAATAAACATCCCAATTAAAATAAACTATAAAAATAAAATCTGTAGATTCTATGCATGTTCAAAGTTCCTGAGTTTGGACTTCCCGCACAAAGACTTAAGTCCGCGCTCTTTTGGTTGTGACGTTATCGTGAGGTGAGGAGGGGAAGCTGATTGGCAGAACTGCCAGCTCGCCGCCTCGGCGAACCTCACGATCACGTCACACCCACCTGCAATGGCGCATGGCCGTTTTCCGGCGCGAAGCCCGGTTCAAATTTTTCCTCGCTCACAGTTAGCGCTAATAAAAGCCGGACGCATAAAAACTTTACTGGTCGGTATTTGAGGTTATTAGTAGGAACATATTCAAATTTGGTAATGAAGGACAGTTCCCTATTTAACATGTTCGCAGTATCTACTAACTTTAGGCAACTGGTAGGCAACGAATGCAATTTTAACATGGCTGACTATAGGCGGATAGGAAGAAATCACGTATTTTTCATCTCCTACACTGATTAAAAAGTTTGTACGTCGCAAAATGTTAATACATCGGATAACTAAAGTTCTTTAAGTAATATTAAAATCCTTTTTGTCAGCCACGAAACAGTATAGGTCTGGGTCTACTTCCAAAGCGTCGAAAGTGGTCAGCCGGCATAGCCTTAGACCAGCTTTTACAAGGTCCCACTCCCAGCTTTTAATTGTTTTTAAGAAACCAGAGCTTCAATTTCCAATGATTCCTTGCTAAAACGTTAATAACAGATATTAGAATACATATTCGATTGGTTTGTACTGCTAAATGCATATGCAGCTTTGAGGAATCTTCAATAAAAATCACCCTTTTAACATGTGTTTAGATGGCGCCAATGTAATTTTTGCCCACCAGTCGGCCATGACAGTCGGTGAACGTCATCTGAAACTCTCGTATTAGGGTTTGTTAGCGAGACGTGATACACGCACAGACGGACAGACAAAATGTGACCTTATAGTGGAGTTTCTCTTGCTCATAAATGTCTGTTTGGTTGGAAATTTGGGCTGAAATTTTACATTGCAATTTTATAATTAATATACAAGAGTGACTGATAGTAAAGTTGTTTAGTTTGGTGCGATATTTGCTGAGAGTTTTATCAGAGGGATGCATGCTGAAAAAGTGAGTAAATGTTTGTAGCTTACATTTTTAAAACGAATTTAGAGTCTGTCACATAACTTTATATCATACTCATAAAAAGTGAACTTGTGTCAGAAATAATTCAAGCTAGCTTTTATCTGACGGATCAGTTTTGTTTGATGTTTCGTCTACTAAAAAAGGGAGCATGTTATTAATGTTGCTAAGATCCTTCTGCGTAGAGATTTGCAGAAACAAAAATACAAGTCTCTTTGTTTAAACCGCAAAGAACCTGCACAACTGTTAGATTAAAAAACTTTCAATGAATTCACATTCACCTCACCACACAAAAAGTCTCCCTTTTATTTCATTTTGATAAGTTGGCAACCCTACCTTGTTTTCTGTTCAATCTATGACGTATCCTTCACGAAGTCGTGTTTATCACACAAATTTGTCTCCGTTTGAGACTCTGAAAATGTTTCTATTTTTCAGTGTTATTTAGGCATGTGTGTACATCAAGTCACAAAACATTTTCATAATATAAATGACTTCTCACGAGACCGGGTCGCGAAAACCGTGTGACCATTGATCATACAGAGATAAAGATCGCATCGGGCCCAGCGGTCACTGCCACCTTCTACTTTCAGGAGGGAGTGCTGCGAACTTGTTATATTCGTTATGAGGGCGATGGTACACGATTCCATCCAGTTATTGATAGTCCACGAACCCATTTATTGAACTTGTTTTCGATTAATGGGTATATTTTATTCATTAAATCCTTCAAACGGTCCTGCAATTTGCACTGAAATTAGTTTTGTGAATTATATGCTACATACTATTTTCAACGATTTATTGTTTGAATGATTGCTTGTAACATCGTGATGCATACGCGTGCGTGTAGAGTGTTCAAAGTTCAAACGTATTAGGTATATTTGATATTTTTATTGATTTAACTTATGTTGCAGTGCATCAGTTATGCAATGTACATGCGATACAAACGACACAGTTAAAACACAATATATACTTAGTATGTCATACTTGAGAGTAAGTTATGGATTGGAAGATAAGCAGAGGACGAAGTGGTAATCTAGCATCGAAGAGAAGTTATATTAATAGAATTTGGTAAATTGCTGTACATGGATAGGAGAGGGGAAAAAATACCTCCATTATTTGTACCTTCTGAAAAAATTTGTTCCGAAAACATTTTAGAAAAACAAATGATCTTATATAAGGGTAGAAGACGAAGATGTATTGAAAAAATATTAAACAATCGTCGCTCGAAATTAAATTTTGCACGTAACTAAGTCTACACTAGATTGTATCAAAATGGGCAATAATACTGGCCGACATGGAGGTAACGTCCCTTCCATAAAATGTCAACTGTAATAATCCAGTTCCTCTTTTATCAAAATAGCAGAACGTCTAAAATGTTATTGACTATAAAGAAATGAACGGTATAAATAAGTTACGAAAATCTACTGGTTAGCATTTTTAGAGCCAATGAGAGAAGCATGATGGGGACTTACCACCAGCCTCTAAATACACGCAGAAACGAATGGAGTCGACGCAAAGATGAAGGCGCACTTGTCTTGATAACAAGCAGCAGAAATCAAAACAGGCTCGAACCCCCGATCCACATGTATGAAACAATGCCTCAAGTATGAACTAACTGTATCAGTCGACTCATATCCCGGGCATAGAACCCGAAACCTCACTGCCCGGGCATAAAACCCACTTCCTGTGTAAGCTGGCCTACTGTCCCCTGCTGGGACACACAACAGTCCGTGTTGTTACGTGACAACTCCCATGTCCCAGCTTTATCAAACACCCAACACTCTCCATACAACTCGGTAATTCAAAACAGAGCCTGTATTGACGCAGATATGAGCTATGAGGCTTCGTCCACTGCAGGCAGCCTGTGTTATGTAAATGCGCTATCACTGGCTTCTTGACGCATGCATATAGCAGTTAGGAATATGTCTTAATTGCCTCATCAAGACGTTAATTACCTGCTTCGGTATTACTGTAAACATGCTGTCAGGTTGTTTAACAAGACTCGGTACTTAGATAAGTAATGTACCAGTGCGCAATATCTTCTTTGCTACAATCCGGTACACGTATAGCCCGGGTGGTCTCCGGATTAGTACCCGCTACCACATTTATGTCTGAAGTTTTTTTTTAAAGATTTTCTTTAATAATTAAGGCGGTAGACCTCCGCTAATATTAAAACAACACGAAATTACAGTTTTTTATATTTCGAGAGTAAAATATTTAAAGCCTGATTGCAGTCAGTAATGTGGTTTTATTAGAACGGCATAATGCAAGAAAACAATATAAATATAAAATTGGAACTGTTAGTAATTATTGGCACATGCAATAAATTAATTTAATCTCAAATTAAAAATTGACTTGACGTAACATTACTATTTATCATCATCATAGTTACGACGAAAGCAATCAGTTTTTCGATATTTTGCAGCGTTCTCGTAATTTCACTAAAACACGACTGTATGTAATTTTACATTGTTGCATTTGTGTTTGCGTCATTCTTTGTAAAAGTCCTCCTAATTCTATCTACACCTTATATCCCTAGTTAATTACAAACCTGAAGAGGGGTAGGTTGTCCTAGACAGGTTTCCTAGACACTGTCATAAAAACGTCGGCACAATGCTAGTGTAGACTGTATTATGGTTTGATTCCCACACCCACAAAGAATTTACCCCTCCCCATCGTCTTAGTTTTATGGTCATTTCGTTTATCCAATCACAGAATGAAATAAATTTACCTTAAATTAACCTTGTCAAAAATTTTAGACCTATATTTTGTTGTAAATTATCATACCTGGCTATAGTTTAGCGTGACATTTAACCCATCGGCGTTCTATTTAAAATCTCGCCGCCTGGCCCCTGAATTCCAATTATTTTTTACGAAATGGGGTAGCGGAGCGCACCTCAGCAAAAAATTCACTGTTACAACAAAAATAACCCGATTTACTTGAAATAAAAACTAAATGTAGCCTAAATAAATGTCTAGGGTGTATGATCTTTCCTTCGATTTTTCTTGGTGTCAAAATATCACACCCCTCATCTTCGTCATATCCTTCAAAATATTGCAAAAAGCTGTAGCCGCCATAGCGCGCGCGCCGCCATACCGCCTACGATCGCAAACATAATCTTTCTTTCAAGCTTAGACAGGCTAAAACTTGACCGAGTGACGAGCCAAACACATCGTTGGATGCAGCGAAATGCGTAGAGTACATCGAGCGCGATCTCTTGGTGATTGGACGAACCATTCTCATACAACGACCGATAATGTAGCGCGCTATTCCCTTGCTGTTTTCAGCCCGTCGATCCGATGGCCAGGAATGTCGGCGCGCATTTGAAACAGCCCGTCGATTCGACCGGCGAAAACGCCGATGGGTTAATAGTTATTTATACCACTCATTCAAGATGTAGAAAAACATGAGTATATTCACAAATATTTATAAAAACTGAAATGAACGAGATGGTGTAGGTTTAAGAGCTTCGGGCCCTTTTCATTTCCAAGTTGGTTGGTGGATGGTGGGTCAAGTAAATTAGTTTACGAATCAAACATTGAAAGCAGTAGAGTATCCACTAATTGACAATGGTCTGGAGGGGTTAATTTGAAATATTATGGAATTTCTTGTTAATTTTTTTAAAACTTATAAAACTGAAATGGATTGAGTGAAAATGTATGTTGGTGGCGGTGAGATTTAATTAATAAAGCACAATCGAATGTACTTATCTGTGTAACTAATATTAGATATAGTTCTTCAGATTGATCGCTCGATCCTTGTCCATCTAGCTTCACTATATAATAAAACATTAGCATGTACTCTACTCCACTTTAAAAGGTGTTGTGCATTTATACTTTGTGCAATTCAAGGGGAAGATTTTAAAAATTAATAGTATATGAGAAATTGCAGGAGTTTTTTATCTCCTACTTTTGGAGAATGTGCTCACGTCACGTTCTATGGATAAATACATATTGTGACGTAGCTGTCACAACTCGCGACTGATATATGGTATAACATTGATGTAACTTGTCTTATGTTTCGACTCTGGTGGTCAAGATAATCCACGTTGGCCAATCTGTATCTTATAGGATCTCGCTCATCCATTTAGTGCTAGACTTTCCTTGATTGAATTCCCAACTAAGACTTTATTACCTAGACTCAAAGGCCATTATCTTTTAACAAATAGTAAACAGTTAGATTATGAGATGTAATATTTCTTCAGAGGAAAATCTATCCTATCTGTTAGTCCAAATAAAAATAGGTAATACGTGTTCAGAATCCGAAAAAAGTTGAAATTAATTTCTGTTGAAATATTGACCGCCAGTGTGGTTTGGGCCCCCCGCTGCGGCTCATTGGACAGATGCCATGTCTTGTGCAAACAGCTTGGTGAGAGAAGACATGCCTCACGCACGGCGTACTGACAAGTTATTACTCTTGCAAAGAGCTTGGTGAAGACACGGTTTAAACCCACTGCACTGGCAAGTAATTATTCTTGCAAATAACCACTTGAAGGGAACAAGACTGCCAACTGCCAACGCCGTATTGTGCTCAAGTTTTATTGTTTGTTTGTAATGTGTAAGTCTATTTAGCTCTGCGTTTGTGTACTGGGCGAACAGACGTGGTAAACAACAAGAGCTTGGGAACTAGCTATACAGTCTTTGAGTGTATAACTTAGAGCTATTGTTAAGTATTCACGTAAGTCATAAGTTATTAGTGTCCTCATGTGGTCTTACGTGGTGGCCCATACGGAGGGGGCACAGGTTAAAGTGTATGTGTCCGAGGGACGTGGGTTTGAATCCTGAATAAGGCGCTGTTATATTTGTAATTGTACTTCATACTCATCTATCCCCAAGCATGGTATCCAATGCACCATACAGCATGAAATCACTATAGTCTCTATTAATCAATAATCTTGCTACCAAAAATATCATGTATGCATTCTAAACACTGCCAGCAGTTGTTCAATGATTTGTTTTCAAAACTTGTTTGCATCAAGATTGAAATAATTTCGGCTTTAAATAAAAGCTCCGAAAAACAATGCCATACCGAGAACTTAAATTGAGATTGACTTTTCCAAATAGATTATAGTTATTAAAAAAAGTGCGGGGTGTTTCATAGAGAAACTTACACAAAATTTTGTATTCACTATTTTTTAGTTACAACTTTGTAGCTCCAAGTAAACTCATCGATAAACATTTATCAAAGTAAAAAATTAAAATAGTACTGGGTATTTCCATTGATACTGTTTTTTGAAGTGAATTAAAAATGATTTATAAAAAGATTTTACATAGGTAGCCTAATAAATTATATTTTTAAATAGTTAAACTAAAACACATATTTGGTCAAACAACTCAAAATATGTAGGATGAGAACAAACCGTCTGACAAAATACTTTATATTTTCCAAAGAGTAGTTGAAATATATTTTTTGTCCAAACAAGTAAAAACAAGTGAGCAAGTATCCCAATAAGTTGAGATCGAGTCTACCGAGTAACTAACCAATCAGGTTCTCCCCGCGCCACGGGAGTCGGCCAGCAATACAAACACTCGGACGCGACCCGGCCTAATAAATAACTCCGGGACCCTAATGAGTTCTAATTACCCAGAGGGCTGGGAGAGCCAACCAGCCAACTAAATATTCCGACAACAGAATGGATGGGTTTTATTAGCTTCCCAGGTCCTGCCTGCTTGGTGCGGGCTATCACCGGGCTAAGGGGCCCGACAAGGAGAGAGAGGGAGCCATCCACTCACTAATAAGCCCGTTTGCTCAAGACAAAACAAAAACATCAGAGAGAATAAAATATGTATCGGAATAGTCGATACACTGATCAAAACGTGCGTTCAAATGCTGAAGAGTAACATCTTCAACATTGAAATAGTTATATTAACTTTTTCACTGTTTTTGGATGAAAAATTAAATTTTAATACGTCTATATCTCGGAAAATTTCACATTGTTCACGAAAATAATAAAAAGTTAATTTTAATTTAATTTGTCTGTTCTCTAAAAATTTCATTTTTAAATAAAAAATAAAAAAAATCGTATTTAGAGTCTTTACCCACTCAGTGAGATAGCTGATTTTCAGTGGGGGAGATTAAACCAAAGCGACCAAGCCAACCATGTTTTAAAATCTTCAACGTGGCCATAATAATATAATTCTGGGATTAGCTTACGAAATTATTGTGGAAAGAATTGTTTTGAAAATGAAAATACCAATAATAAATACAACGTTTTCAGACGAAACTTTTGTTTCCTATCACAGAATAGTAAAATAGTACGTATGCAAATGAATAATATTGTATGAACTGTCATAACATTTGACAAGTAGAGCGCAACGCAACCAAACAATCCCCCCCCCTCATCATCCCCGAGTAAACACAACGTGTGATGCAGCGATTGTGTTTGTGGCCACCAGACGACGGGTAGAGAATAAAGGGAGGGAGAGTTCGTTAGTTATTCCTCATCGCCCCAGCACATTTGTTCTCCATTATTAATATCCGTCCGTATGTTTAATTCATATTCAATAAACGACCAATAAATTATTGCTTCAGTCTGTGATTTATTTCAACTAAGTCGGCAACAAATTGAATTCGTTAACATAGGCCCGCCCAGACTGTACGGTATACGACGCATGCAAACAACAATCATCTAGGCGTCGCGACGCCCCGGATCATGTTTGGCAATCCTCCTCCTTGTTTGAGCGGGATTGTCTTACTCTTATATGTTTTAATAAATAATTTCTTTAATTTTATTTTTTCTGTTTTTTCAGTTTTATTTTATTTTTTCCTTTTTTCTATTTCATTGACTTTAGCTTTAAAAATCGATTTTTGTTCGTTTAATTTCCAATTTTTAATGTACAATTTTAGATAATATATTATCATTTTCATAAATATTGTCGATGAAATGTTTTAAAATTAACATTTCAAATCTGACTAACTATCAGTTTGTTGTTTTAAAGATATATTTGGTAAGCGAAGCCGAAGACTTCATTCACTGACCAAAAAAATTTAGCTCTAGGTTATTTTTTTTTTTTTTTTTTGTTTGGTGTTTTTTGCTGTTTGTTAACTCTCTACCAGGCAAACGGCATAGCCGATCTTGATGAAATTTGACAGGACCTCAAATCTTTGAACTTAGAGGTGATTGTTTTTGGTTAAACGAGAAATATTCTCATGTATTATCTCTTTTAATCTTTTCAGAAGTTTTAGTTGCATATTTCGTGACATTTAGGGCCAATCGACCAACGGGGGAATACACGTTCATACTAACATGGACATTGAGTATGGTGATGTAGAACTTTTAGAAGCAAAAAGTTGAAAAAGTTTGCCAAACCATAGTAGATGAAGCGTTTATTTAATTTTTGACTTTTTGTGCGAATTCGTGACAATTTGGCCATTCGACCAACGGGTGGGCTAACAACGTTCTATTATACATGGACCATTAGGTATGGGATTTGACCTTTTGAAAGAAAAGTTGAAAAAGTTAGCCAGAATCCATAGAAATAAAGCTTTTAATATAAGTTTTTTACGGTAAATAATACCATTGACAGATAACAATAGAAACTTGACAACAATCACTAAATGCGTGCAGCAAACAAACACTTGCAAAGTAAAGATATCCCACGCAAACTAAAAAAATTAAAAAGCTCATCCATCAACGCGGCGGGACTTTAGCGTTTTCCTAGTGTTAACAAATGAATGCCATTCGAGATTACATTGAAAATAAATTACCTAACTAACGCAAAATTTCAGCTGCTTTCTGCGCAGCCAAGTTTGAAATTCGACATCTGTTGTCTTCTATATTGTTTATTTCTATTGTTGTTTTGGTTGTGGTAATATAATAATTTCGAAATTTGTTCAGTTAGGGCCCTACTGTTTATTGTTTTTCCGTAAGTTTACTTTAATTTTGTTTTTCCTTTGTAAATCATTATTCAAAACTGAATATGATAAGACATTGAATAAACAAACAGATAACCTAACCTAAAGTAAACAACCGGCCGACGCCCACACACCTGGCGAGTGACGTGCACTGATTGAATTGTTCCAGCAGCTCGGCTCGGTCTGAGCGAAATGTTTAAAGATGAGTTATGTGTGGAACCGAGTTCATTTCGTTCTCCATTCCCTCAGCCCGGGGCCGACAAGGACAGATCTTGGCCGGCGACACACCGGGCATAACTTACTCTAGTCTCGGCCACACAAGCCTCATCTAGGAGCAGCGCAGAGTTATCGCCCTCCCCTAAGAAATCACACGCGACAATAATCTAGCTACATATTTTAAATTGTAAACCCCAAAGAACTTGAGAAATTACCCTCAACGATTTGTATCTAAAAAATACTGCTTGGAATAAAATTTGTTTAACTCTCTAGACTTTAAAAAAAATAAAGGCCCCCTTAGAAATCAACTTTAACAAATTAGCATATCTCTAACATTTTCAATTTGAAGTAAAATTAATCTAGTCACAAACTTCATAGAATTTTGTGGTCCATTAAAATCCTCAACATAAATGTCTTTACTGCTTTCATAATATAAATATATGCTAGTCTCACACAAGACTTAATAAGAGAATACGTCCTCTTAATAATATATTATATACTCATATGTACTTATGTGTTCACATTACAGAACATCACATTTGCAATGTGACGAGTGCTAAATTCACCTAACTTTATTAGTATTGTTATGTCTGATCGTGGGGTGTTTACTAAGGTTCAACCATTCAAGTGACTTATGCTTAATTTCAAATTATAATAGGGCGTACACAGACTTAACATGTCACGACATGTCCACCTCGCTAACTCTACATACGTTTATAATTTAATGGGAGCATTCGCCATTTTTTAATTGCAGTGTGGTTATTTATCAAATAGGAGAATGTCAAAAGAAAACATCGAATATTGATTATGAGCTAGGGAAACTTTCGAAACACGGGCATTGTCTTCTAAACATCACTTATTGGTGCCTGTCAACCTGTTTATGATACAGATCAGAGAGCTCAATGCACGGACCACTGCAGAACATGGGATTGTCGCAGAGCTTGACAGAAGGCGAGCGCTCGGCCAATCACCAGTCATTAGACCACGAAAACAACAGGTGGCAGGAAGAAACCGTTCTGTGCACTGAAACCAACTGAGGCGTCTCCAACCAGGAGAACTTGCTGAAAGTCGGTTTCGCAAAATATTGAAAGAAATATCTTAAACTTGAAACTTACGTATCAGTTGTAAGAGGAATTACTACTACCCGCCAATATTAAAACACCGCAAAATTATTGTTTTTAGTCATATCCCAAATACGTTACGCAACACGAAAATATGAGTAATAAGTTCTTTACGAGGTTTACTAAGAACTATACCATGCTTGAAAAGAGATTCAAATTTTATACAAATTGTAAATCTTATTTATTAAAAAATTAAAACCTTACTTATTAGAAGAAATTAATCATTTTTGAAGAGGAGTAAAGTTCTTAAATCAAGTCTGTTTTATCACTTTTTCAGTGTTATGAACTGTTTGCAAGATATAACAAAAACCTTTAAATTCGCGGATTTTTATAAGGTTGTAAGCGAATTGTTCGTTTGTCCGAGAGAAAATATAGGAAGAGAGGAATCCATATATCCCAAATAGGCTGAGATTCCTTTGGAACCAAGCAGTGCGATTCTGTAAAATAGTCGCTATGATAGCGATAGCGATCACGGTTGATATGAAATTCAATCGTTATAAATTATCGTTATCGACCAAGATTCTGTAAAAATAGTCGCTACGGCCGCCATTTATCGTATCTTGATAGCATAGCATAGCGACTCCTTTTTCATTCTCGTTATCATAGCGATCGCTATCATTTTTACAGAATCAGTCGACACGCAAATTGTCGCTAAAGTGCCGGATAACGATCGTATCTTCCATAACGATTTTACAGAATCAGATCGAGGATGATAGAGACGAGGTTATTGCCTATTCCACCGTTAATTCACAACCCCATAATTCATAACAAAAAACATGAAGGTGGCACTAACTAGTTCTTGTCAAAACTTGAAATTCTAATACAATCCCATAATATTATCTGGCCGTGTTTATGCTCCCTCGTATGGATGGGTTCTAATGATTGATGTTTGTCTTAAAGCCCTTCTGCATTATTCAATACAAACTGCACGAAAACAAACAAGTTACCATTAGGCATTAACAGACTTATTGCATAAGTCAATACAGTTAATTATTCACAGTGTATGAATATGCTCTACCCTAATAGCACAGATAATAGACTACACTGCGTAGCGTGCACGGCTAATAGCGAACTTCAGAACCAGACAACAGTAGCATCACAGTCGTAGAAACTTTCCGAACAAGAGACTTGTCGAATGTACAAATTAGGGAATCAAATATCACGTTTAGTCCTTGAGTAGTATAATGAAGGTTGCTTCCAAATGCTTTCCTTTTTAAAGTACACGTGTCGATATATAAAACATTATAGGTATGTAAATTAAACGTTTTAGGTTTTTGATGTTAATTCGGTGAACACACAGTTTTGAAAACGCTTCAAACTGCATGACAATATTCCTTAAAATAAGGCTTTCCCATACCTAGTGAGAGTAACTTATTTGTTCCAAACATTAAAATTTAAAATTTGTTTAAATTATAAAAATACATATTATATGGCATCATTTCCCATTAGATATTCAAGGTGCCCTCCACATGCAGGGTTTTGATGGGGAAAAAAAACAGATGCTACAAAATTCCAAATAGTCCAAATTAAAATTATATTTAATATTTATACGTCGTTTCAAAATATATTTTTTCGTAACTTCTACAAATTCTAGTAAAATACATATTTGCATAATATTGTGACTTGTGAGTGAAGTATTCATTATCAACCGTGAACCAGGTTATGTATTACTTTTAGTGGCATATATATGCAACAGAATATGTTATATTAACTTGGTCTTTCTTGCGCTTACTTGTAGTTTTAAATAATAACATAACAATCGATAAACAAATGATCGTAAGTAAGATTCAATCAATGTTGAAACTTGTAGGCACAAGTAGTTTAATCTCTGACCTGTAAGAGATCTATTATGCAGTCTGACCAGTACAGTAATGAAGACCACTCAATACATTATAGCCGAACAGTAGTAATTACAATGATAATGGCGGCCAGTCCAGTTACAGCAAACAGATCAATTAGAGGCGACCGTGACGTACGTAGCTTGCTAGTCGAGATAGATGACGAGCATCAATTTACCAACGGGAGAGTCGAGCGCACGAACAGGCAACCAACCCTCGTTAGTCCAGACTTAACGTGTAGTGGCATTAATGATCGCCCCTTCAGGATATTGAAGTAAAGTAAATTAAAAACGTGAGCAGCTGAAGAAAATTGATTGAATGGTGTCACATAAAAAAATTGTAAAATTGCTGAAAATAATTAGAGAACTCTGTTGGGTTGTATTTGAATAATGATGCTAAAAATGAGATAATGTAAGTTGTGAGCATGATTTTTTTGTAAGTTCTTTTGCAGTTTTTAGAGGCCAGTTTTTTCTTTAGTTTTTAATTTCTTTTAACTTGTAGAATAGATTAAACTTTGGAGTGAGCGGAAGCTAAGATAAACAGCAATATAGCTATGCAAGCAAGTGTAATTTGAGAGATAAGCTAGCACAGCAGTTGACTCCGAGGAAATGCGGGTTTCTACATACATGATAACAAAGTGCATCAACCTTGTCTAACAGTTGAAGTGAATTCACTGAGACAAATAAAAAGTCGAAATATAAATTAAAATTTTAAACAGATTAGTTCGTTGTCAGTAGTTTTACATTGTATATTGTATTGTTAAATATTTTAATATATCTACCGTTCACAAACCATGTTATCTCAAATATTAGCTTAGTTAAGACTAAGCCGACTTACTGTTGGGCATTGTTTACAATTAAAGCCATAATGCATAATTCAACTTCGAATTCTCTACAGCATGGTGTTTAACGGATGTAGGCCTACAAACTAACTTTACAAATACACATTAAAAAATATATCTCAACCAATCGTAAAGTATAATTCAAATCCCTTGAAGATTTATATTTTTTTAAATTTCTCGTGGGGAACCTGTCCAGGGTGCAATGTATGTCCTCCTACAGGTGTCTAACTAGGTATTTCGGAGTTTGGACAATTGTGGAAATATGTCCTAGGGCTCGTAAATGAGTCGATCATGGGGAAAAACTTTCAGTCAGGAAAGCAGGTTGCGGTGGGAATCGAACCCATGATCTCCCGAATCAACGTTACACATGAGCCACCACTCTCCGTATGAAAATGATTAATACTTTTGTCGACATGTAAAAATCGCATAATTAAGTAACGTACAGTTAATGTGAAATTGATTGGCTTCTTTCTGTTCTGGGTGCGTGGTGAAGTTGTTGTTCCTAACCATTAAACATGTGTGTAATTTAAAAGACTTCCGGCGTCCTCGAGAGGACTAACAGTCAACATTCAATCACTCTTTGAGTTAGTATCTAGAATCTTCCTAGTATAGTAGTGCTCACCATAGAACAACTCATAGGTATAGTTACTTGTTCACTGCCAGCTGCAAGGGAATTGTTAAGACTCAATCAGGTGGCGCATTTAACTGGCTGACCAAGTTCCGAGCAATGTTAATTTAAGGCTACTGGCTAGCATGATTTAGAATAATGCCCCTTATTTAATTGTATCACTCCACTGCATTAAGGACTTCATTCTGAATACGTTAATCATAATACTTTTATTATTTAGGTAAGATTTTCACTTATAAAAGTAAGCTGGAAGTTGCACTAATAATAATGGCGGGAAAAAACGAGCCATTACGTCACGACTAACTCTTATTACGAATCGACCAATAAGGTTATGCCAAAGTGATATTAACTGTGTTATCTAGAAGGCGGACAACAAAGCTCTAGGACCCTACTCTTCACGTCCATGCTGTTTGCGCGGGAAATAGAAAACTGCAAAATTAACTTTTTGCTTCAATAGAATTTTGAAGATTTACTTTAAATTGGTTTAAATTACAGTAATGGTGCTTTTAAGTGGTTAATTATTAATTTCTTACAACCACGTCAATATTTGAACTTGGTGAGCATTCATTATTAAGATCATCATCGAAGGCCTATAGACTGGTCCAAACGGAAACTTAATTCGAAAACGTAACGTTTATTTTGAATGTTTGGAACATAGGTAACACGTATACTGCCTTTAATTCACATAAATGTTCTTGATTGTGTTTCTTACGTACAGGGTTACTTTTACTATGAACCATGTAATATGTACTATGAACTATGTGCTATGTGCTATGTACTATGTACTATATGTACAGTGTACACTCAACACAAACTCGACTATTCGAAAATATGGAAATTTGAGCATTTAAATTAGTAAATTCAAACATAAAGTTGCAGACTTAGGAGCTGGGAACGATCCAAAGTTTGGTACACGCCAAACTTAGGCTCGTAGCTCCCAACAATTTGAACTGACAAAAGTCCCAACATTCTCGCTCGTATATTTGCAACGTTATTAGGTTGTAACCTGCGGCCTATCCACAATAAAGTAGAAAACATTCTTGTACTACTAGAATCCTATTATTTTAAGAACATGTAAATACACCCCCACAATAGAATAGACCACACACGATACCCCATTAAAAACACAAACTTTACTTTTAATTATTACAAATTTCAATATAAACGTCCTCCTGTCATGTCGAGGTTTGCGTGGGACGTTGCCGCAGACGCATTTACATGTAATTTATGTGTTGTTTGTTTATGTGCTCAGGTAATTGCGCTCTCCGCAGACTCGGCTACTGTTTTGTGCGTGAGTTATCCCTATAAAGGAGTTCCCGCTCGTCAGGAAACTATACAAATCCTCGCTTATATACATCGTTAACCGAGCGGAAAATTAACTGAATCAACGCATTGAGAAGCATTGTTCAACGCCGGAAATATGACAAACTAGAGGAATATTCTATTTTGTGAAAATGTTTTTTCTTGTTCTGAACCGCATATGCCTGTACCATTCAACTTTATTGTCTGTGTTTTAAGACGCACACAGCGCCTGACTTACTTATGTATTGTTCAATTGTATAACTTGGAGCTGGATTATTAAGAACCATCATAAAATGTAGAAACAAATTATATTAATTTATTTCATTACACGGTTACTGCTGATGCTGCTGTATTCTGCATTGTTACCCCTTTACAAGGTTATAAGATGTTATTTATAAGTTGTAGTTCTTATAATACAAAATGATGAAATGGAGATGTTGAAAGTAGTATAAAATTTGTGAGAGTAAAAAAAAAAGTTGAGAGGTGCATACCTGAGAACCTCTAAAATGCACGTGCTATTTTGCATTTTTTTAAATTGAAAATAGCTTTTATGTGACAACTGAGAAAGTGTATTTTTTTATGAATTGTTGTGGTTGATTGTAGCTAACATTATAGGAATAGTAATGACCGTTATGGGTAGCCACAGTACGACTTGTTTCAGCTTCTATTCCCATCATGACAGCGCAATCCTAACATCACTCAATCCAATATTACTTTATTTCCTTTAGTTAGATATCAATATATTATTTAAACTTTTATATTTTATCAAAACCAATCATGTAAGAAATATTAAGCGTATTATTTAAAATCTATTTTATCGTAGCGTAAATACATTTTCTATAATAATTTGTTGACATAATTCTGCAATCCTCATATATTTGTAGTTTAATACAAAAACAATCACCCCATCAATGGATAACAGATTGCAATGTGGTAAGCCATCGAACAGATTATCGTGTACCGTGCATGCGCTTATGGTTTGACATTCACGTAAAATGAACATTGAAAATCCACCAACTTAATATGTGATAATCCCTTATATGCGGCGTGCACATTGCACAATAGAGTTCTAATATGTCAAACCACAGGTGCATGCATTGTGTACAATAACCTGTATGTTGGTTACCAAAGCGCAAAATGTTGTCCGTTGATGGTCTGGATTTTTTTTGTATTAAGCCATAAATGAACTAATTCACTATTGAATTTGGTTTTGATGAAACAAAATAGAAACACTATATGATTATCTGGATTCTGGAGGGAATACACAAAAGTTGAATCAAGTGATGCGAGAATTCTAGACACTTAAAACTACGGATAACTTTTAGAATGAACTGTGTTCTGCGATATAAGATTATTAGCCGACAAGAGAGACACACCTGCAGAATTAAACACCACCTTCTTGATGGCTGTTAATCGTCGCTAAAACCTAGCACATAAATAACGCTAGATTACTTTCAAATGTGTTTTTAATGTCGTCCGAGATTCAAACACATTCATTAATTAGTGTTTAAAACATTAATTTCTCAATTATTGACGTAAATGAACGAAGAAATAGATAATATATTTAATTATTTAACTACTCATAATTCAATACCTCCAAGGAACATAGGAAAATTGTTTGCTAATTCTTGTAGTTTTTGTTACATTTGGTTGTATTAAAAAAGTATTTTTTGTCAGCGTGAACAAAATGTATACTTATCATAAAGTGCGGTTGAATATTATCACTATACTATCACTATACTCATCAACTTATGTTGGCAAAATAGGGGTTAGAAATTTAGATTCAAAAGATGTTTCTAAATACCATTATATACATGTCATGCAGTGGTATACCGCAAATTGTGAAAAGTTTGAAGATAGCCGTTTTCAGAAATCCAATTTGGAAACATAAATCCATAATATTGACGAATATGACTTCCGATTTATAGCCCGTTTGTTTGTTGCCATTGTACTTCAACAAGGATGATATTGATACATTATGCTTTTGGTGTCTTTGTAAGTCAGGGGATGAGGCTAGATTTCTCCAGGGGATATTTGAACCCGGCGCCTCCACCAAAGATATTCCATTGATAAAACAAACGATTAAGATCAATGGCAAATTTCATACTCTTCCTTGTTTAAATAAATAAATAAATAAATTTTATTTAGAGTCTACCCACTCAGTTATATAACTGATTTTCAGTGGGGGACAGTAAATCAAAGCGACTGAGCCTACCCTGTAGGCCCCGACGCAATCGACGAGTGAGCGATAACCAACCAAAGATCGATATTTTAAAATAGGAAATATAGCAATCAGTGGTATGGACAGTGCGAACACCCGCGAATCAACGCCAGAATCAACAAGGCCGATTCAGAACAACTCTGAATTTATTATGTGCTTCGTTGCTAGGACGGCTCCAAAGTCACCGTTTACAAACTCCTAAGACACGAACTGATGGACTTAAGTCCAAATCAGAAGTTTAAAAACTTCTGACTTTTTCGGGAATCGAACCCTGGACCTTCTGCATTGGAAGCAGGTACGCTAACAACAAGACCAACGAGCCACACGTAAATTCATTTATGTTTCCAATCAATTGAATGGTAGTATTTTGAAAATATTGGCATTATTTTGAAACATTTGAAATCCGAAATGTGCCGATATATTTCTCAAATATTAGTCAAGAACATTTCACATCTTTTAACAAATAAATGATTTTCATTTCAAGGTGCACTCTTAGTTAGGTATTGCAGCCACCAACACAACCGACCCCATATTCATTAAAATTAATGTAAAATATACAATTTTAACTCTAAAGTTTAATATGCATGCAATATCTTGCAAAGCCACATAACTAATTTGATTAGATGGAGAAAATAAGAAATGCCGACCGAACAAAGAGTAAATATATATTTGCACAAGAGATCTATAGAGAACTCGAGGTCTTGAGCTTCTCCAGTTACAAGGGTATGTCTTAGACGGAATCTCTAGTGGATAATGGATAGAACTGACTACTGTCTGATGGCGCTCTAGCTAGAGACAGAGTTACACCTGGCGAGCCCAGAGGTCGCTAATAATTGCAGCCGCACCAAGGACGTCTAATATAATAAAACCTTGTACGTAATTAAATGTTCCGCGAGTGTAATTCACTTAAAAAGTTAATAATCCCGTGTAAAGCGGCGACCAAGCGTGTAGTTGTTCTTGTAAATTGTTTAACTATGAGGCCTGCCATAGTGCAGTGTACAGGTATGTGCAAGAAGATACACACCTATAGTGCATTGTACATACGAGGGTTCGGTGCCAACAGGGTTGGCTTGGTCTCTCCCAGTGTTAATCAGTTATGTGACTGAGTGCGTAGAATCTAAATACGAATGTATTTATTTATTTTGTCTAAGAAATTAGGATCAACAGAATTAGCTGATAGCCCTGCAGCTGTGTCAACTTGTCAAGGAAATATAGATACAAATGTTATTTGTTGGAGATAAATGTAATGAAAGGGTATGCAAGAGCAAGAAAGATTATAAAAAAATTTTTTTTTTTTTATATATTTTGAACTGAAAGATTACTGAGGCTTGTTTTCATACTTGACTTCGGTGTTGTTATTGTAATTGTATTAGATTTCTGTTCCTGACATGTTTTATATTATTGTTTCAAGTTTGTGTCATAAATTGTAATTTTTCTTAATACTTTTCTCCAGTTTTAATTTTTTCACTGTTTAATCAAATACAGAGACGCATTTTGAAGATTGCTCATTCAGACCCAATACCAAACAAATTCACTCCTATCTCGATCTTACTATGACAATTTTAGAGGCTTCCGACATTATTTTGAAAACCATTTATATCACAACTGTTATAGTTAATAATTTTAGAAATGTATTTCTTGTGGTCACCCAACAATGGTTGGCCAGCAGCCAATACATTGGTTTTCTCTCTCTCTCTTGAGTATTAAGTTCTCTTTGTTAGCATCATGATGTGTGTGTATAAGAGTACGGGGTCAGCTAATACTAATAGCAGGCGCGCGCGTCTACTGGAGAATTAAACATCGGGTCATTATCACGATACAGACAGGTGACTGGTGAGTATACAACAGAGCGTAGGTAGAAAACAAAGATAATAATTTGTAACTATTAATCATCCCTTATCTCTTCTTTTTGTTTTCATTGACCCATTTTCTTCCCACTATTTATTTGTTTACATGTCCTCAATATTTACACGCGTTTAGACCCGGGAATTCATTCGATTTATATCAGCATTTTCGTTAGTTAATCTCTATAATCTTATTTACTTCTTCGTTGTTATTATCGATATTCGATACTTCCTGACTTTAACAGTAAATCAATCATTTTCTAGGTGACTCGAAGTAAATCTATAAGCAGGTGTGTATATGAAACGATGATGTGTGACCTATAATGATACAGAACAAGAATATATAATGAGATGGAGACATAACGACGATTTACATTCAAAGGTGTGTCTAAAACAATGGGGAAATACAAATGATTTCTAGGTATATTCATGTGGAAGAAA
This sequence comes from Sweltsa coloradensis, assembly GCA_024449915.1. Lineage (NCBI taxonomy): Eukaryota > Metazoa > Arthropoda > Insecta > Plecoptera > Chloroperlidae > Sweltsa > Sweltsa coloradensis. The sequence goes on from JAMZAV010001175.1 coordinate 26,765, forward strand.
ATTTAAATATTATTTAAAGCAGGTACTGGTAAGATATAAGTAAATGCTAAGCACATTACAAAAATCGAGAAAATATGACACAAAATTATATACATTCAAAATATAACCTCAAACTTTCCGATAGAGGCAGCTAACGGAGGTCGTCGGGTCGATACCAGCCACTGGCAATACTGTCACTAGGATTAAGTTAAAGATTGTAAATTTATGTTCGTAATTCCTACTTTAACTATTAAACGCTTGAGGAAAGGGAAGTTGGTCTTTTGTGGGTTTTTAATGAAAAAAACTGTATAACCTAGTTTAATAAACATGAAATGTCACGATGTTAATTACTAAAGATTGCGTGCTTAGACAAAATCGCCTAATGTTTACGTTGATTAAGTAGCTTGGATTAACGGGGATTGTTAATTACTATGACCGTGTGGTGAACTGCAGAGAGATGGAGACGGTGAGATGACGTGAGACGACACTTATTATGGCATGTAGCATACCCTTGTTGAGATTCTTCCCTAGGCATCCATCCCAGCATCACCTAGTACTGGTGCAAGTAGTAGGGTCCTTGTTAATTTCTTTTATTTCGAATCAATTTCAGCTGGTCACGATATTTGTGAAGAAAACACTTACTTCTCTACAAATACAAAAAAATGGCTAGCTGTATTTGAAACTTTCTGAACAAATTTTTTTTTTAAAAAGATCAGCGTTGCAGACCGCGGCATTTATTCTATTAGGAGACCACATTTCCAGCCTACTCAATAAGCACAAGTTTTTTTTTATCAAATTTTGCACACTTTTAAGTCTCATGCTATGATGCAAGGCATGATTCAGTCCCTGGACATTTCGTGGACAGATTTCACACAACAAATTATATAATAATTGTTCATGATTTTAACCGTCAATATAGGGTACTTTCAGGACTATCTTCGCCATTTCTCTTTTAAAGTTTTGTATGAATTTGAAAAAGTTTAGATTCCATGTCCAAGTTTATTTCCATGAATGTACACAAATAAAGTACAGCTCAACATAAGCAAAGCAAACAGCGTCATTCACTATAAGCTATTTAAAATTTTAACCCAAATAAGAATGTAAAAAAAAAAAAAAAAAAAAACAGCTGTCAGTGGCAGTCTAGTTTGCTCGCATTTAAACTCAACAGAAGCAAAAGCAAATAGCTACATTACGAAGCGTGTCCTGAGGCAGGCAGACCAAATGGCACTTTTAGTTAAATATCATATTGCCAGAGGAGCTAGTCCCATTTAGAGAGAACTATGATCGTAATTACGAAGGCATTAAACATCGCAAAAAATAATATCAACAATAAGGTTGGTACAATTGCTTTGCTGTATCCCGGTAGCCACCTGGTGTCACATAGCTTAACCTTGTAAGTACATGGTAGTTGAACGACCTTAAGTGTAATCGTTAATTTTTTAATAAAACCACATTATTTGTAGCCACCTCTTTTGTAATTAACTTCAATCACATGGACATTCTTCTCGTATCGAGCACGGGACGTCGTGCCCGGGGCTCGAACCCTGGCCCCTAGGCGTCGTGATCGCGTGACGCGCGACGCAGGGCTGCCACGCGAGCGCACATCCACTCACTACCAACCTGACGCAATTAAAAGCGATCAGTGTGGCCTCGGGTGGTAATTATCGGTGTAATTGTGGTTGCGTGTGGGTGGGGTGGGGTGTACAGTAATGGTACGCACACGGCGTGGTCCATTCAGCACACTCTCCTGGTCTGAACACAGACAAGACTCCGGGGTGCGTCGTACACACGCGCACGCACGCGTTCGAGGGACACCATGGTTATGTGTGTAATAAAAACTATTTAAAGTTATGGTCGTAGATGTTTTTATTTCACTCGCTTTTTACATTTTTCCTGAGGGCGATATTCAACCGACCTTCAATGAACACTTTAAAAATGTAGCTCTTTATAGAGGTGTATTATAAATTGTAATTTTACAAGACGCGTTGTCTCGTTATGGTATAGAAAGCGAATGAAAAACTACACTTCAGAATTTTATGACTATGAAAATACCCATGTAGAGGTACGTGTATATAGCATTTTCAAGTGTAATTTTAGAGCGTTTGATGCATCAATTTTTTGGCTAAAATCAGAACCATGTGTATGAACTTTTTCATATTTTTAATTTGAAATGTCATCAAGATTGAATTAATATCAACTGAATAAAAATGTGTATAAACAAATTATAGATACAATGGAAAATAAAGTAAAATATAACTGAAACCTTAGTTTTATTTGAAAAAATAGCGCTTTGTAGCATCTATTTACAAAACGCTATTTTCACGTGCCTCTACCAATGATAGCTCCCATTTTTTTAATGAAGCTATATTTCATTAAAATAGGTCCCTCCCCGAAGATAACAAATTACCCTCATTTTATTCTGAACGTGTACAATATCATAAAAAGGTCATTAAATTAAACAGAAACGTTACAAATTGGTCTTCGGAAAGCCAGGCTTACAAGCCTCCATCACTAGCAATTCGAAAGCGACGCATTGCGGGTTGCGGCTGCAGGGGTTAGCTCTAAAGCTACTGTAATAAACCCATCCTGTCGCTACGTACGGTCTAGTTACTGTTTATTGGCTCTGGAGAGGAACGATAGGGGTGTATCTTATACCGTGAATGTATAAACATTGAGTATAGTGAGGCACCACTTTAAAAATAAAACCATCACGTTTTCAGCAATCTTTTAATCATATCTTATTTCTGATTAAAACAGTTTATTAGTCATTATCTCTTAATTAACGGATAAAAATTAGGAGGTCATTAGGTTATTAGATTATGGATCTACAACCTCTCGAAGAAATATTTAGATCCATGATTAGATCAATAATTTGATAAATTTTAAGATATAGTTAGTTAAATGCGTCGATCAACCAGGAGGGTCATTTTTCAAGCTACAGATGTGTTTCTTCACTTCAGATTAAAACAATTTATTCTTGTTTTTTGTCAATTTGTTAAATAAGGACATTAAGTAATTAAATAATCAATTTGATAAATTTTAAATTTTAATGATAAAGTTTGTTAAATGCGTCGATCAACTAGGAGGGGCTTTTCCAAGCTACATATGTGTTTCTTTACTTTAGATTAAAACAAATTACTATCTTTTTTTGTCAATTTGGTAAATCAGGTCATTGGGTAATTAAACAAACAATTTGCTACATTTTAACTATAACTTTAGTTGAATGCGTGGATCGCTCAAGCTACAGATGTGTTTCTTGACTTTTTCGCGTTCTTACTGATTGATTGTCGATACGAAAACAATATAAACGGTAAAAAGAAGATTTCAGACTTCGTAATCGAACCTATAAAGAGCGAATGTGGCCTATCTGCTCAGCGCCCCGTATTGATTGACGTGGTATGAGTGATTACAGCAAGTAGGATTGAAGCCAGCCAGCCACCATGCCATTATTTTATTTCCTCGTAATAAAATATCGCCCTGTGTGCGGGTCGGGGAATTGAGGCAATTTGTTATGAAACCAACAACAAAAAAGTTTAGCATTTTTATTTTTACCCCCATAGCGAAAGCGAGGCAGATGTAATGTTATTAATTTTGTTAAAAGTACGGGGCTGCAGAGTTTTATCTTTAGTGATGCGAGTTTTGAGTTGGTACACATAATATGAGCGATGTCCCGAATAAGAGAGAGGATTGAGTTCAGCTCTAGGCAGTGGCGTATACGGGATTTAATTTGGGGGGGGGGGGCTTAACTTGTCTCGTGGCCACAATGAACTATCTGACTTGTCATTCAGTGAAGGGGTCTGGATTCCCAGCCACCACAGATAAAAATATAAAACCAGGTAAGACAACATGAGATTTCACAACACTTAACTGCGTAGAATCAGAATATTTCTTTTGTCCAGCAGTTGACACTTTAGAGCTTCGATGACGGAAAAGGGGTTATTATATAATCAAAGTCTATAACGATTTCATTTTTTTTACAATTAAAATTCCAAACGAAAATACCAACGTTCTCAGTGACACTATATTTCCTTCGGTTTATAAGCTACATTGTTATATGTTACCACCAACAAATACTTGTGGAGTCCGCAATATTTGCGTCACGATTAGCGTTCGCGCGCTCAATCACAAACACGAACGCCATAAAAAAAACATTTTTTTCTCTTTCTAGTTACTATCTTCTACTTCTACTTCTAGACTTTCAAATTTAAAAAAAATACATTAAACACAAAACACACATTTTCATATGCTGGCAAATTTCCTCTTGTTAATGTACACAGGAGGTTCAACTCAAAACAGATCCTTGCAGTTGAAGATAGTTTCGACGAAGGGTACAGATTACAGTGTTGGGTCAGTTTCTTTTTTAAAATGAACTTTTTTAAAAGTTCAGTTCACAGCTCAAATAATGAACTTTTAAAAAGTTCAAGTTCTTTTAAAACCTAACATTTGAAAAGTTCAAGTTCGTCTAAAATATGAACTAAGTTCTTTAAAAGTTCTTTTGAAAAAAAAACTCTTTTATTAAAGGCTGGCGTAACAATGAAGAAAAACACGAGGAAAAACATAAGGGGTGTTTTTCGAGTACCAAACTACTCGCGAGTTTGAGTCTTACGAAAGTGTTGAGCTGTCTTTGATCGTGTTGATAATTTGTACTACATTCTCGTCGACCAGCTTGTAAAATTATGGCAGATACTATGAATTTTAGGCTTCCAAGATTTTTTTCCGAATTAGTTGGCGTGCATCGCTTTAACTTCGTGAATCGTACGTGACCTTGTCGCAAACAACTGAACGTGCGTCAACGTAGGCCTAGGATGGAACAACGATTTGTTATTGTTTTTAGCGTCGACGGCGGCGAGTCGACGGCTGCTCGACGCACGGAAAGAACTTTCAAATGAACTTTCTAAAACTGAAAAGTTCGTTCTCAAAAAGAACTTTTAAAAGTTCGAGTTCATTGATTTAAAAATAGAGTAAGTTCACTGAAAAGTTCACAAAAAAAGAACGCGTTCACGAGAACGCGTTCTTTTTAAAAGTTCCTTCCCCAACACAGGGTACAGATGCCTACAGCACGAGCGACATACGGTGCAGGACGCTGCCTCCAGGGAGTTTGATCGCATCACTGATGGTAATGATGACATGCTGTTGTTCCAGTGCTGATAGATACGAAGGCCGTGGGTGAAGCGCCATATGGTTGACGGACCTCCACCCACCTCTACCTGCCTGCCTGGCCGCCAAGACAATCCGCACAAACCGCAAACTATTCGGCAAGAAGAAGAAGAAGCCACTTCCGACTCCACTTTAAAAGAGATGAGTGCGGCACAAAACATTTTACCGATAAACTCAGTGAAGCTAAACCAATAATCAGATCACAAACCCGGACCCGGTGACCGCACTCCTTCCTGTACAGTCCCTCCATAAGCGATGAGACACGTGAAACAATGTACAGCTACGCCTAAAAAGGGTGTTGCACAGGGACTCAGTCAGTCCGAGTTAAGTCACTTGTTCTCAGCCCTTCAATTGCCTGGATAGAGAATTTTCTAAACTTCTGACTGCAATCGCGGGCTGGATTTTTATTGTACTGAGCATGCGCACATTCGTTCTGCTCAGTTCTGATTGTAATCAAAAATTGTAGCCAGTTGACAGCAGTCTCTGCCCCGTGTAATCCCTGCAGTTCCACTATAATAAGGGGTAAGTGAAACAATTCAAAGTTCCTCTGCAAAATAGTATACTAATAGTGTAGTAATAATATCTGCAAAATAAAACAAAATAGTTCATATGTTTTGTAGGTTCATACCGATAGAAGTAGCTCATGCGTAATGCGTGAGATTCTTATTAGGGAAGGCGAAGGTTCGATTCCCGTCACAGGCAATCATGACTGCAAAGTTTTTCCTAGTTTTTTTTTGTCGGTAAAGCGAATGTGGGATTATCTCCTCTTAATCAGCTATTGAACATTCTGTACCTCAATAACCCAAAACATGAACGTCCTAGGTTACTAGGGCATACCTAGCAAAACTGGTGTGTACCCTAAAGCAGAAATACCTAAAAAAAAGTTTTTTCCACCTGCTGTTTGTTGCAGTTCATCCAGGGGAAAGAACTATATCAATGTAAAATTCTTTAGAGATTCACAATGATTATTTTTTATGTTCTCAAAGTACAGATCTTAGGCTATGCGAGACAATTGGGCAATACCGCTGCATTGCATCACCGTACGCATGCGCTCTGCTCCCAGTACATGAACTGTGAAGGCCGCCTGATTGAGGTACATTTATCTCCACCGCTTGTTATAGGCGCGTAATGGACGAGTGCTGCTGACGCTGGCGTGGTGTAAAGGCTGTGCACTACGTGAGAAGACTCTAGGCTTGTTCGTCTGTCCTGCACTTCTGCTACACTAGACCATCTACCATTTTCGACCATTTTGGAGGGAAGTACAAGCACGGGGAGTAGAGTACCCAAAAGAGAGCGATCATCAAAGAAGAATACAAAAATCAAACTATTGTTGAAATCTCGTTCTTGGTGGAGGTGCCGGGTATTTTGAGTAAAGTTAGGTTGTTGCTAGTCCAACTTCCACGTTCAGACAGAGAAAAGGTGCTAAGAGAGGAGCTTCGCTCCCTAAAAATTAGTTCGATGTATTCATACACTAGCCACTAAAAACAAACAATGTTGGAAGACTACTCTAGACTCACCAACAATGTGCTTGAGAAATTTACGTCAATTGAATAATTAGGCAAGATTGAATAAACTCTTACAATATTACAGCAAAGTATACTCAACAGCCCTACTGGCTACTGCCCAAAGGGTATTGTAAGAATACCTTGACTGCCTGCTCTAGTGCAAGCATTGAAGTACATATATGATCAATGTCATATATACTGTCTTAAACAGGTACTAAATAACAGGTAATCGTTCACTCCTACTTGCTCTATCTATATACTAAGGAGTATACAAGCAGCGATCATAATAAAGATATTAAATGTGTTGCATATGATAAATCTACTGGAGACGAGGTCACAGGTCGGGATAAAATAAACACAGAATTTCCACCTGCTGATAATAAAGTGCATCGATCTTAACCCAGCAAGAAAATAGTTGCAGTCATCAGGAGCAGGTGAAGTCATATTCTGATTTCCAGCCTGTCACTTTTCTCCTAAACCTAATTACAAACCTAATTTTATAATGGATTAACGTGTCAAAACTCAAAACTATTATCTGGACACTTCGTGTTAACAATGTTTTCGAGCCCTCAAACTATTGTTTTCGTGGTCGTCTTTGTTTAAAATAAGTGTGCTATTACAGCGGTCATTTTAATTACATGACTGGTAATTAATTATGGGTTGTTTTCAGAATTTCTGTGTAATTAGACGAGTGCACTATTAAAAGATAGGAAATAATAATATGATCCGATCAAATCTAATCTAATACACACATCTGGGCTCCGGTATTCTAATTTGGTTTTCAACAATAATTTCAGGGACGAAACCTAATTATTATAAACTCTTGCAAAGGTTCAGGAATCACTCAATGGGAAGCAAACATGGCAGAAAGAAGTCTGTGAATAATGCGATTAGAGCCATGACGTGTACATGATGATGATCTTACAAAGGAACTCAGAATGGACTCGGAACTGTTTTTATTTGGTTATGTATGTGATGTTTGTGTCTGTTCTTCGTACATAGGTCGAAATAGAACCACTGTACCGATTGCGCTGAAATTATAAACTAACATCAAGCATCCAGAACCAATTTTTGGGTGCTTCTAGAATTTACTACCACCTATTTAAATTTAGAAAATAAATACTAAAATAGGTTGACCAACCTCTGAAACTTACATTACCCGTGCTAGCATCAGTCGGAGAGTCAGCCTATGAAGTTATAATGTCTTAAATAAATAAAGAAGTGAAGAAGTGAAGTAGTGAATTCAAAGGAAGTAATCTGGTTATTACAAAAATACAATCATACTTTTTAAAATAATAGAATATAATGAGTCAAAACATTAAAACACAAAGATTACAGTTTGCATTTAAGAATATTTTAAAGGCATTTTATAAAAAAATAATATAGTTAATTGAATGATTAATAATCAGCCAAGTAATAAAAGTTGTCTTTGTTAAGTCTTTGATTGATTTTGTCAAGTTCGTAGTTCATTAATTAGTTCGTAATGTAGTAAATCTTGTAGTAAATCTTAGAATATGTTTATTCACACGTGTAATAAATGACAATTGGTAACTGTCCTTGTTCTTGTTCCTGAATGGTGATGAACCCTCGGGACTCGACTGGAGCTCCCGAGTCGTGGTTCGGTTTTTGAAACTATAGTCCACTTCAGCGAAAATGTTGTGCGTAGAGGAATGTTGTGCGTGACATTTAGGCATAACGTTATCACTAGTGCGTTACATTGATAATTTGTACGTGCCTGATTATTGTTTGTTCGGAGCCAACACACGGTTTAATCTCTGGCTTCTCACGCCAAAGAATGTTTCGCTCCCACACTTGTAGTTATTGAATATTTTAATTACTTGACTTATACTATGGCTGAATTAAGCTTAAAACAGTCAAGTGAATTACCTGTGATGCTACATTACAACAAAATCTGTTATGATTAAAACATACAAGAAATAAAAAACTGAAAATGTGCAGCATTTATATTTAACGACTATGGCGTTTGCTCATCATTTTTATGAAATGTTGTTTCAGATGTCAGACAAAATTAATAATTATATACGGCGGTGGTCAAGGTGTATCGAATCCACGAGCAAAGTTCTCCAAACTACCACTACGAGACCCAAAACTATGTCATTAAAAATACTAAACGTCAATCAAGTCAAATCTGAAACGTAGACGTGTATGTGGGTCTAGCAACGAATTTGTCGTTTTCCTAGTAATAAAGGAAGTTGAACGTCGTTATATGACCCGTGTGTTTACCGTGCCTCCCCCCCCCCTCTCTTTAAAGGAGTATGGAAGATAAGGTTTCACTAGCCTTAATCCCGCTTTCAAATAAAGACCTAAATCAATCAATCAATCAATCAATATGCAACATTTGCCAAATGTCTTAAATACACGAGCCATGTGTAAAAAATATTTATGAGACCACATATGTTATATATAGTAGGCCTACAATCATGCATATAGATGTTCTGTGTGCACATCGAGAAACAATATGGAACAGCGTTGATAGTACGAACTACGAATATCAAACAAGCGTGGGTATACGGTTACGGGAGTCCTTCAAATAAAGAGAGAAACTACGTAAGAAAAATACCTCTTGCTCTCATTTAACATTGTTGGTGGAGGTGCCGGGTCGATTGTGTGTTCGTGAGTACGGCTAGCCCGACCCCATGGACCCCAAATGTCACCAAAAACAATTTTGTATCACTTTTTGAAGAGCAATATCAACAAAACACGTATATGTCAATGTCATGTTCGGTTTTTATAGTGAGACGTCACACGCGAGCAGACAGACAGGCGGACGAACCGATATACGGCGACAGTAAAGTGATACATATAGGAAGCTTCGCTCCCTGAAAATCTACCACACGGGATTAGCACCTTGGGATACCACATCATATCAAGTAAAAACAATCTTTATCCTCTTTATTCCTCCCCCACCCCCCCACTTATAATGACTTCGATTATAATCGCTCCTAAGCCACATCAATGTAGAGAAACTGATTCTCTTCAATATTTCACAATATTTCATTTGTCGAAAGAGTTTTATCATTCTTTTAGGAAATCCCTTGAAATATGTCACATCATAGGAGAATATTTCAATTCCATATTATTCGAAGTTATCTTTATCAAATAGAAGTTAATCGCAGATAATCAGATTTTATGGCAACGGAAGCTGCGTCGATTTATCAAGATTGTTCACTCGTGAGTTATATCGTTTGATAGGCGGATTGGATGGAAGTCAATGCTGCCTTGGCTAAAAGCCCTATGGTGATGTTTTACGGCTGTTTTCCAGAAGGAATATGACGTTTCTTGAAATATTTCGCGGATAAATATAAAATCTAGGCGGTGTGAGAGCTGCAATTGATTAGATTGGATGTTATATCGGAAAGGTTTGACAGATGTAACTCTAGCGTATAACGTGCCAAGATTCTTCTGGAGGTTGCGGCGATACCCGCTACCGGCAATCCTGACTGATGTTTTTCTCAAAATTTCTGTCTTAATGACGGCTCTTAGACTTTGGGATTTCTTTCCCAATTAGCCCCCTATTTTCAAAATTCATAGTTATAGACCTCATCCCGAGAATGTTTTTAGTTTTAATATACATCTAGTACGATGGGGGACGAATTGAAGAGTGATAATTATTATCTAAGGCCGCGTTCCCATAACTTTGTTTTAGTCTTAAGAAATTGTTATTGGTTGTTATGGTAACAAGAAATCCGATATCCTGATTGGTTAGTAATGTTTCAGTTGCTTGTCATAATGATGTTAAAACTTTTCATTGGTCAACATCGTATAAATAACAAAACGTCTGATTGGTCCGTCATAAGAATTATGGTTTTGTTATAACAATTTCTTAGGACAAAAACGTAAACAATTTAACACGTATTTCCTATCCCCTTATAACTAAACCAATTAGTGGGAACGCGGCTTTACACGGTCACTGACAACTGGGAGCCCAAGTAGAACGATTTATATCGGGATATTGCTTAAACATTGGTGTATTTTTTAATATAAACATACTGTCTATGTTGTGTGAAAATAAACACAAATAAATAAATTCATTGCTTTACCCAAAACAACAATTCGGTAGAGGGTAGTCAATTCGATGAGGCTACCAAAAATCGTGACAGAAAGTTTTTTCCAAGGTTTCCTGAATGTTCAAAAGAGAGTGCTGGAAAATAGTCTTGGGGCATTTCCTATAACATATTCTCTCTCCTTATACCAAGTTAGTCACCTAAAGAGAGGTCAATTGTCCTTGGAAAGGTGTCGTGGCCCATGTTACTTGTACCTAAACACGTGCTTCTAAATGTCCTGGTAAGGATTGTAAAGCCAGTTCCTCATTATTTAGGTTGCCGAAGATCAACTTTCCGAGATATGCTTACTAGCGGAGCGGGCTAAACATGGAGCGGGCGGGATGCACGGCTAGTTTCTGCGGTACAAGTTATAGTTCTAGCCGACGTCATCTGGTCTTATTGATGAAGGCGACGAAGAAAGGCCAGAGGTGAAAAGCCAAAACATGGGCAGGTCGGGAAGGTGACGAAACAAAGTGTTTTGTCTCTGCTGAAAAATGTATTTTGGTGTGACAAAACAAAATGCGCTGCCGCGCGCCCCTGTATTTCGTTCTCGACTCGACAGTCACTGTTCTTTACAAGTTTGATTGGAGATTATATTATTTTATAGGCCTCACTAGGCTCTTCGAGACGGTGAATAGTTGATAAAGTGGAGAGGTACGTCGGTAGAAAGACGTATACTCTGCTTACAATAAATACACCCATAAAGGACAAGGTGGGATACTTGCAGCATTTCGTCCCCTAAGAAGCTACGAGGTTATCCAAGGTTCCTCTTATTAAATCAACAGTGAAAAAAAACAATAAAAACCATAGAAAAATATAAAAGAATTAACAAGATCTTTACATCACATATAAGCCAAACTTCACACTTACGTCAAATAAACTTTCTATACATAATTGCACTTTTCTCACTGTGATATCATATAGAAAAAAGGTTATTTCGAGATTTTTTATTAATGTTTTAGTCAATTTTGTTCTTTTAATAATCTTCTGATAGTCTACATTTATAGGTGTGTGTGTAGGTGTATGGTATGGGCAAAGTTGTGTGCAAAAGTTTCCTTTCAGGAAAAGGTATCAACTAACTAAAATATGCTAAATGCCAGCGATATCTTGATCTTGAACCAAACATAAAGTCATTACGTGGAAAAGGGGTTACATTTCTTGTGAATTTCAGTACGTTATATTTATCGCAATTACACTAATTACCTCGTATACCTGGCAAGAAGTTGAATTAGCGACTGCAGAGACGCCGCAACAAGGGGACGCAAATTCACTATGCAGGTGTTCCGTCAATCAAGTGAGTTTTGTCTCTCTGAACGACCTATGCTAGGCGGAGTCGTCTGCACGCTCAGAGTGCGTGTGCGTGTGCGTGCCCTACCTGTGATTGCTCATCCTGAGGCGCGGTATCTCATAGAGAACCACGGCCCCCAGGCACGACGCACGCATCATATCACGCCGACCACAGCCCCTGTGATAATAACTGTTTCGAGGAATTACATTAAGGGAGTCCCAGTATGGACTTGTTCCGCTTCCCGCCAACAGATCGCGAAGGTGTCGACATATTATGTTGCCGACAAAACCATTCTACAATGAACTTTCAACTTTCAAGGTGCAAGGTGAAAATTAGGTACAATTTATATATAGCCAGTCTAAATGTGAAGATATAAGTTATGTCGCTCGCAAAACTAAAAGCAACATGCAGCAAACAGCAAAGTTAGCGTGTTCGTTCTGATAGTGAGAACTACTGAAATGAAGCTTTATGTGCAAAACTAGCTTCAATTCAAGCTAAAGTTAACCTATATATATCCCTCGTTTCGTTTGTATAGTACTGACTCTAGTTGACTCTCTGTCATTCTCGCAGCAATCTATGTTAGTTTAAACGACGACTGCTGCAACAACGATTCTTGGTGTTGGATCAAATACAAATTATATGTGTGCGAGCAAAGAAGTGAAAATAGTTTCCTGAAACAAAACATTATAAAAAATGCATTGTATTTCTATTTGTAACACTTGTTTTCAAATACATATTTTAGATGTAGTTCTACCTTCTAGTTTAAATAGAATTTAAGTATTGCATTACATTTTCAGCTGTACCGCCGAAAAATACTCTGTAGTTAGCAATGTAAAATATAGTAAAGATCACCAACAGAACAGTGTTGTCCCGGGTTCAAATTCCGTCGAGACCGGCAATCCTGTCTGAAGGTTTTTCCGGGGGTTTCTTCACGAATGTAAGGGATCGGATCCACAATGATATTACACTCTCTTGGAAGTTAAACGCGACTGTCGTTGTCAATAAACAAACAAATAACAACTTTACAAAGAATAAAAGCGGACTGTAATACAACACATGCATCGGTCAAGCGATAACACATTATACTGAAGTAGTGAACGATCACGTCCATTACATCGACGATTTGCACGAAACAATCCACACAAATAATAACACAGTAGAGTGCAGATAATAGGTGCATCAGTGGTCGTGGGTTCGCGCTCAACTCGTAGCTATTTATTGCGGGCGTGCGGAGTAACGCGAGGCGATCTATCAATCATTGTTTCACTTATGGCTACCGATAAGTCGTCGCCTGCACTCGGCGTGACCTTAGTGTTTCATTCACGAGTAATGTGTGGAGAGTGCAACATTGCTGCATGGTAGGTGTGTACTGGAATCTATAACTACAACTACAAGTCAGGTGGATGCACGTTTCATACGAGTCAGACACATCAAGGATATAAGCAAAAAAGGAACAAAATTGAATCTAGGGGAAACGAATTTGTGTGGTTTGTTGGTCGAGTCCAATGGATAAATTCGGTGTTTCTGCTTCCATTGTCCAGGGTTCAAATTATGGTTCGTGCGAAAAGTTTGTAGCCTGTGGAATTTCCGTTCATCCATAAATATTAATTATATAATATTATGGGATCGTAGGTGTAAATAGTCAATATAGGCCTAATAATGAAACTTATAGAGTAGGTGAGGTTAATAATGTAATGAATTATTTGGACTGACACTGCACTTGTAAATAAAGAAAACTATGTGTACTATTAAACTCGCTGAAGACGTCTGAACAGTTGTCGAAATATTGTTTTATATAGTTTTCTTTATTTACAAGTGCTACAGTCCAAATAATTATTTAATTATTGTAAATAGTCACTAAATCACTTTTCTAGCAAAAAATATTGTAGAGTAATGTTCTCCACTGACGAATACTTCTCGTACAAAGTATGTATATCAAAATACGTACGAATAGTAGTTTATATAGCCTACGTTAATTTTCTGCTGATTTTTCTGCAAACCTTACTTTTCTAACTCAACGTGGGCATCAATTGTTAGAATAAGCATGCATTTCATCTATGGATTAAGCTTATATAAATTTAAACTTGTATCAGAAAAGTTTTCGATCTAACGGTCGGTTATGGTTACAGACACTTTTTTCCTGGTCCAAGTCAGACAAGATCCTAGCATCATCTCGCCCTAGCTGTCAGTTCATCGTCGTCATCCTCAACCACAGCATCCATAAGCTGCATGGGTTTCTCGATTCTCGAACACACCGTCATTATCCGGCACCTCGGCTCGACAGGTAGATGGCCGTAGCCTCGGGAGTCAATATTAAACCAACCGGGGAACTGGGCCAAGCAGCCGAGAACCAAGAGGAAGACAGACCCACGTGTCGTAAACGCCGAACCATCACTAATTGCACCGTGCATCCATGCTCTTAGTCGAGAGCGTGGACGTTTATTACGTCGTATAATCATACACTTTGCACAAGAAAAACAAAACCCGAATTAAATCTTAGCGTTTCGTTAATTGGTGCAATAATAATCAAGTGTGTGTGTTGTGCAACATTACGCCGGCCGGCCGGGTAAATAAAACGAGCAGACGAGGTCAAAACTAAAGTCGCGCCAATTATAAAGTATTTTGTAAAGAATTTTAAATCGCTTAGAGGAAACCGAAGACAAATCATGAGGAAGGAAAGGTTAGTTTTTACAGATAATTTGATCGCCAGTCGTTATAAAAATAAAGGCTTCGTTTTTCTGGTACATTATTTCATATAAGGGTTATTAAAATAACCTTCTGCGAACGAGAACGCTCTGGGCAGAAGGCCTCTTCGCCATATGGTGGACTAGCTCCAAGACTATAAGAATTACACACTCACCCTTTCAGCATATAGGCTTCACCGTACTGGAGGCCCCTTCTGAACGTTGTGGTGGAGAGGCGATGTTACTCCTTCTGAAATTGAATAGAAAAACATGTTATTTAACGTAAAAATAGTAACCTGCTACATTTTAAACATGGCTATTGAATAATATTATAAACCAAACTCGTTGGAGTTCGAACCCAGGTATTCTACTTTCCGATTCTAGCCGAGGGCAGTATACTCCCTAACGAGCTACCGTATGACCGATGTGACACCCAAGACCAAGAGTAAGGCGGGAGTTAGATGACTAGCGGTACTTTGGGATGATTATTCAGCTCCTGTCTTAGGAAGATATCAACCTAATTCTCGAGTACTTAGATGAAAGATGGTTGATATCAAGTAGACAATATATATACCACATCTGGAAGGGTGATAGAAGGTGAATGTTTTATTAAATGTTTCGTAACCGGGGCTCGAACCTGGTCTTCTGCTGCGGCTCCAGCCGTCCGACCAGGAAGATAATATCTTGGTGTAGAACATTCCTATGTATTAGGATGGATCTTCGCTAGGAGACGTAATTTATGTTTAAATTGTTTCCATTTAGAATGTATTGAATTGCAAATTTGTATTTATTTGTGTTATAAAGAACATGTAATAGTCTAAAATGTTTTAGATTATAGGTCAAAATTGCGTCACTCTATTGTATAAATAAATATTGTATTTTATTTATTTCTCCCTCTTTGATAAGTCACAGCACAGATAAAGGCGTGGCCACTTTTTAATTACAAATATAATACATAATATAAAATTTAAGAATCAATGTTTTTTTTAAAGTTATAGTAATTCTAACATATTATTATGGCTGGGCGAGAGGGTGAACCAAACGTGCTTTCTAGTTGTTAAAAGCGATTGCTTTTCGTACTTTATGTATTATTTTCCTAAACAAATCTGATATTTCAGCTGGTGTCTCAAATACAAAAAAGGAATTTACCACAAAGACCAATAAATCAGTGCATTATTACTAGTATTAAGTGCAGGACATACATAAAGGGGACGAACAGAATACTAAGTAATTTATTATTTTCGCAATAATATAGTATTCTATACGGAATAAGAGACATTTAAAAAACTAAACACACATAATCATTATTGCAGGTTTATTGATCGATTACGTAGCATCATAATCAAATCTAAACTGCGGCATCAATCCAATTAATCCGCTTACCCTTGCCCTGTACCTAAGGCCGGTCAGCCCACACATGGATGCCTGGAGGGCCGGGGGTAGGGAAGAGAGCATGGGTACTAAACGTGGGGTGGGTTTAATGATCTAGGCCCCGAGGTTAATAAGCAACTCTGCAATTACCGCCACGAACCCTCTCATTTCATCAATTCACCCCTGTTTCATAGCCCAAAATTTGGTGGTACGACGCCTGGCTGGACAGAGGAAAATGCTGTGTTTTGGGTCGAGATATTCTGTACTATACTTCCAACATAATGTGAGTATTACTTTGCTGGTTGGCTCAAATAAAGGCCTACACAAAATAAATAAATAAAATAAATAATTCGTTATGTACACTCTATCGTTTCTATCTTATTCTTTTGATTGCCTTCCTGAATATTATGGAGGAATTTTTTATTTTTAGTTTAAAAAAATTATAGTAATAAACAAAATATAAGTGTCAATAAATGAATTTAAAAAAAAAAAAAACGTATTCAGTGACCATTCGGCCACGGACTGTGCTTGAGAAAGGAGATCTCGATCCAGTTCTTGCCATATATCAATGGATCACAAATTATTCTATAGCTTCAGCATCCCCGTCTTACGAATCCCAGTTGACAAGATTGTCTTGTGGATTCATTCCTACATCCTACTCATCCATACTGTTGAATGTTGATCATCTGCTGACAGGATCTCGATAAAAACTGTGAGGAGATTATCATCAGCCAATGCATTCCAAGCTCATCTGTTTATGATGATTCTTGTGGCATTTTATAATGAATAAAAAATGAATGAATAATGGAGGTAAAACGGTTGGTTTCAGAGCCCGTCGTACATGAGATTTAAAATTATGTTGGTTATTTCTCATTTAATGACGGATACGTTGAACGTCAAATAATTAAATACGTGCATAAATAAAATAAATAAATAAATTCGTATTTAGAGTCTATATATAAAACTGATTTTCAATTAGGGACAGCAAACCAAAGCATCATGAGCTCCGTATTGTGTTGCTTATTGTATCATCGGAAGTTCTTCGGTCCAAGTTGTGCGAGACAGGTAGAGACAGGAGAGCAGTAGCACGTGACATTGACGGGCGGGTAACACGTGGGGGGGAGGCGCGAGGAGGTAGCATCACTGCCCACTAGATAGTTTAGCTACGCCAAGTCACTTGCCAAATGACCGTATTTCTGGAAATTCTTAGACACATCTGGGTGAGGTTTAGTTTAAATAGAAGTTTATTATGATGGAAGTAAAGGCAAATTAACAAAATGATCTATATTTTTAGACCCATTTTAAATCGTTTTTGCACGTGGTTGCCTAATGAAATTCTGACTGATAGTGTAAGTTCTATTCTGTGACATGGGTGACGTCCGTCGGTGTTCAGCGAGAGCTGTACAGTGGCGCTAACTCGCCGCGCTTTCGGTGGTGATTCCAAGAAGTTCCGATATACTCTCGCAACGAATCTACAAAAACCGTTCGGCAGTTCTTCATGATATCATTCGACACTCCTCTCTAGCTACAGTCTAGCTGAGACTAGACTAGCACGACTAGATAACAGGTCACATACAAGGGAGGATCGACACCAATCACCGACACCTCCTGACTGAAATTAATGAATTGTTTTTATTAATTTACTTCTATCCTATATTCTGTTAAATGTGAGATTAAAAAATGTACGGACATTGCTTTCTTCCAACCCAAACATGATGGAGTGGAGGTGGAGTTAAACTGATGTAAGTTTACCTACGCGGGATTTCCAACTATTACTCTTTTTCAAGAGCCACGTTGTATATATTTCACTACTTACGAGGAAGGACTACCGCCAACATTAAAAGCAAACGAAATTACCCTATTTTTTAATATCTCACAAAAAGCCACGCAAAATCGAAAAAGGAATATAGCCCTATGTAGTTTGTTAGAAAAAAACCTGCAAGAAGTTTTAAAAAATAAAAATCGTGCGTTTTAATTATAGAAAAAACATTTAATTAATCCGTAATTTAAATCACTACTGATCAATATTTGAAGAACATTTTTTGCCGGGTATAGCTCTAACGAAACTACATAGGGCCTATTATCCACTTTTTCGATTTTGCGTGGCTTTTTGTGAGATATTACAAAATAGGGTAATTTCGCGTGGCTATGATGTTGGCGGTAGTCCTTCCTCACGGTCTCGAGCCCCGGACTGCTGGCACCTCTCCCTCTCTGGTAATGAGCCGTCAGGATCCAAGATGGCGGATTACGACGCCTGTCAAGCCTCGTTTAGTCCACACAAGCAGCCTAAAGTCACCTGCTGGTCACACTCGACATACGCAGCAATTTCCCATTCTGTCCACCGCATTAGCTGCGAACAACCTCCTCCATTGTTGTGCGGATCACTGGGTGTACTTTACTCTCTTGACTTGAAGACGAGACACGGCTCAAAGACCACTACAGATTTGTGGCCTCTACTTAGCTTATATCTAACCAGCTTTGGTCATGGTAAACTTAACAAATGTTCAACTTGCAAAAATTCCATAGATTATGCCAAGAGAAGTTAGGACGAAAATAGATAAACTTCTCCTGTCTTTTGTTTTTAAAGTACAAAATGTTAGAGTTAATTACAAAATGTCGTCTTCGAAGCCTCATACGTGAGACGCAAATCAGAGGCAAAGGACGCGGGTTCGAGTTTATTCTCATGTATTTCAAATAATCTTTCATGCATTAAATTGTTTGTATAAATTAAAACACTTATCCTTGAAGTTGACACGCAATTACAATAACCAGTATCAGAGTTCAGGCTCTCCGCGCAATATATCAACAATTGATCGCGAAGATTATCTTAAGAGTCCAGCATCCAATCACCAGTCCAGATCGTTCTCTGAGTAATTTACCACGAGTACCGAGACAACTCGTTTTAATGTAGACATTGTGAGCACATTAGCATTTAGATTAAAAGTTAACATTTATTATAATATAATATCTCTGAAATCAAGAAATTACATTAATTGCGTCTACCACTTTACGTTTAAAAGAGATTGTGATCCTGGGCTAATAATCCTGTCAAATAAGATCTTATATTGACGTTTGGAGGAAATAATTGCGATGTCGCTGAATTTTTGCAGATACCTTCCTATATAATACTCATCAACATACTAAAACTACCCTACAATCGGACTTGAGCTTCGGCCGCCATATTAGAAAATTGCGGCCAAAATGTGTTTGTTGTCGAATATCTCAAAATTGTTGGAGATAGACAAAATGTCGCAATGGCAAAAATATTCCCATTTAATTTCCCACACAAAAAGTGTCTTCTGTAGATTTGGTAGGGGCAACGGTTACGTCACAAAATCGTGGTTTATACGTTGCTTATTGGAGTACCATCTAATTCCTAATTTTCACGCCCAGCATCAAACAATGCCCGGTAAATCCGTAAGAAATCGATATACAATATAAAGAACTTTTGTACGGGGTTCATGAAAGCTTCCATTAGTATTTAAAAAAATCAGGTCTGCGAAATCGGATTCTTTATTTACTCGGAATTTAGGTTTTTCCATTGTTGGCATTTCCTCAAAATTGGCATATTTGACTGTCCATTATAAGCACTAAATGGCATCGGAGAAAAATTCTTTCTACTCACATTGAAGTGATGTAAATAACGATGAGAAAACAACCAACTTTTAATCCAATATGGCTGATAGTTCCTAATATCCACAACATCAAAGTGAATGATGTAACAAAAAGAGTGTAAAAACAGCACGAAAACAGTATTCATATTGTGAATATTAGGAATTAGCAGCCATATTGGATTTAAACTTTGGTTGTTTTCTCATCGTTATTTAAGTCATTTCAATGTGCATAGAAATAATTTTTCCTCCGATGCTACTTAGTGCTTAATAATGGACAGTCAATTATGGCATTTTTGAGGAAATGCCAACAATGGAAAAACCTAAATTCCGGGTGAATGCAAAATCCGATTTCGCAGACCTGATTTTTTAAAATACTAATGGAAGCTTTCATGAACCCCGTACAAAAGTTCTTTTGTATTTAAATCGATTTCTTACTTATTTACCGGGCATTGTTTGATGATGGGCGTGAAAATTAGGAAATTAGCTGGTACTCCAATAAGCAACGTATAAACCACGATTTTGTGATGTAACCTTCTCCCCTACCAAAACTATAGAAGACACCTTTTTTGTAGGAAATTAAATGGGGAATATTTTTGCCATCGCATTATTTTGTCTATCTCCAACTCATTTGGAGATATTCGATAACAAACACCTTTTGGCCGCCATTTTCCAATATGGCGGCCGAAGCTCAAGTCCGATTGTAGGGGAGTTTTAGTATGTTGATAATTATTATATAAGGAAGGTCTCTGCAAAAATTCAGCGACATCGCAATTATTTCCTCCAAAAATTCCTATTTGACAGGATTATAAGTTAATTAGAAATATGCCTGATTTAGAATCAAAGTTACGTAATTACGCTACAATGTTAAACAATTTTTCTTCCCTCAGTCCTCACTTACGAAAATTGGCTTCATTACTACCGTTGTGTATTCTATTATATTATAGCGAAGCTCTCTGATGAATCCCTTTTCTGTCCATCCGTCCGTTTGTGAGTGTCGTACGATAAAAACGGAATATGAACCCCGTTTGGAATGCGTTTTATCGTTGACATTGTCCTGCAACAAGAATGGTGCAGTTTTTTGTGTCTCTTTGGGTCAGGGGGCGGGGCTAGCCCCATTGATATCTACCCGGCACCTCCACCAAATACACTAGGACAAGGAATTTCATGTTTCCTTCGACGACCAGTTGATAAAATAGCTTGGGAAATTCTGTGTATATATATACTTGTTATGCGTGTCACTCAATACAACCCCCAGACTGTGCAATCTTGAATCTTGCGATTACTATTTCTATGTACTCTTATTACTATTTAGTGTGGTATCATAGACGAACGCCCACACATAATAATCGTTCTGATGACATTCCTCTTTTATATCGTTGAATTCGATAACCTTTTGACATGTGTTTTCATGCTTATAGCAGCTTTTCGCCATGTTTGTTATTCTGCACATGTTGAGTAAGTCAACTACATCATAACCTGTCAGCAGTTGCTAGCCTACGTCAGTTGCACTTGCAAGTTGCACTCGACCTCATCCATTCTCACCAATCAAGACATCAAGGGCGGTGGAATACGATACCTTCCTTGTTGCAGTCTAGAAGGCGGCGGTGCAACTGCAATCTAGATACAGAGGGCAGTGATATCGGATACCCAAGGCAGTGAGTTGAGTTATATTTCATAGTTTTCCCGCGGTCGTTCTTAGCTGCGTCATCTGCATAGCACGCATGAGCGTACGAGACGATGACGGATGATAGCCCGCTGACAGGGTTATCAAGCAAGCCACTAGACTTCTGACAGGATTATCAAACACTCGCTGGTCCCAACAGCGGGTGAAGTCTTACTCTCATCATCACATTACAACACGCATTCTCTTCAAGGCGAGGCTTTATTTCTTATGTGCAACTAACTGTGTGTCAATCACTAGGGAACAACCCTAAGAAGAAACCTAGAGGGTACGATGTAGGGAAGAGAATTTGAAGCCGTCTAACAACGAAGCACATAATAAATTGTATTTGTTCCTGTGGGTGGAATCGTGCCCAACGAGTTGGATCGGTGTTTCCTGCTTCAAAGCCCCAGTCCCTGATTGGCCGTTATTCCATTTCGATGGCGTCGGCGTAGACAGGATGGCTTGGTCAACATTAAATTAAAGTCACCCACTGAAAATAAGTATGACTAAGTGAACTTATTTATTATGTTTATTTACAGGGTTTCGTTGCTCTGGGCGAGCAAAGACTCGCATTCAACTCGAGTCGTGACGAAAATATTTCCAAGGAACACAATAAGTATTTATCTCAAAGATCAAGCCCAAAACCTAACGCCGAAGTTCTAAGTGGATGCTAATTTGTGTTAATATGCTAACTCTTCTTGTCTGAACAACTGTTTCACTTGATTCCATAGCTTGTTCAGGTCCCCAGCCGCAAGCAACAACATGGTGTATTTCATGTGTAGGCCTACGTGGCCCTACGAGTCAAAACGGTGCTTCTTTGCCTTTTGCACCTAAACGCACGTAAAAACCAAAATTGTTATTTTACTTTTAAGTTTTAACACTTTTTGTCAGATTGGGTTCCTGACGACATGGGAGAAGCTTGAGTGCAGCTGTTGTAATCGTCTTTGAGAAATGCGAATCAAAACAACTCACTTCCACAAAAAGTTGCCTACAAATTGTAAAAAAATCTTGTTGACTCGGAAAGTAATATAGCCTAATACACTCTTAGAGTTAAAATAAAAACAGGGACATACAAGTTCAATACACGATGTTTCTTCAAATTCACAACACAAATTTGGATAACAATTTACAGTCTAGAACTTGTAACCCTTTAATTCGGGAATCAATACGACGACCCCCCGAATTAGCTTAATGTGCTCTATGGTAGGCCCTCCGTCACTCAAGAGCCATCAACAATAATGAGCTACAATGAAAGGGCAATCGCTTCGCGCATCTCTATACACAAGACGTGATATGAATACTAAAGTTATCGAGTTCCGTACTGTGAGAGAAAGTATCCCCTATTGTGCTAATGAGTAATGAGAGCGCGAGACAATACAATAGCGTCGCGACGCCAGGGAACGGAGCGTCCGAGCACGGAGTTAATAACACTGGGACAGCCGGGACACGCAGCGAGATTGTGGATTAATATCAGAGCGGGTGTGTGTGACGTCATGATGCACGGGTGCGAGTGACGCTGACGTCTTATAACAACGTGTTTACACGGACGTGTGACAAGGGATATCTTCATTCAGGCGGGATTCAAGCCTGTTGGACCCTGCAGCCAAAATTTGTTTCAACAATTTTAATAGATGGCTTTTTTTAATATAGTATTTTGTTTTTTAAACAAATATATTAGCATTAACGAATTTCCTGTGAGTCGACGCTTTTTTTTTATAATTTTTTTTCTATTTTGGCAATATTGCACCGCCATTACACCACCACTTTACAATAATGGTCTCTCCACTATAATTTCATTTTTGTAGTTACCAAATTGAAATTTAAACTATCAAAATATGCACTTTATATTGATTAGTAGGTTAAAAATTGGTAACCATCAATCCCTCAGTTAAATTTGAATTTTCTAGAATATATTGTTGCCATTATTATTTGTCTTTAAAGTGTTGTACACAACAAACAAGTTCAACCCGCAAGGATAATACAGCAAAACCACCTACCCCCATCATGCACGCTCGCAGAGTTGTGTTTCAACCCTTGACCACAATGTTAAATACTTCCACGAGATGAAATTTATGAGAAATATTTCAAGAATCTTCCAGTTTTAGCGAAATTTCTATTTCCCTCATTATTAACACGCTTCGGGCTTCACGGAGAAATACTAGTGCCTTGGTGCTTGGTTCCTGTATAGAATGTGAATATGTACTATTTTTTTTCTTATCAACCTTTCTAGCTCAAAGAAGCTATCGTTTTCTTTGTTATGGTTTATTAAATTAGTTAAATCTTAAAATTGAAATAAAATTAAACTCTTCCCCACTATTCTCGTATAAATGAAGTTGGAAAAGATAATTGGACCTGCATTTGGGAAATGGGTTCGATAGCTAGAACAATAGTGCCAGGAGCTATCTAATGTGCAATGTATCTCTTCGTACTCAACTATTTAAATACGATAGGCCTACTTATGGATTGCGTCATCTAAAGGTCGAAATCAGTATCAATGTAGAAAAACTAATTGTTACTATCTTCAATAGTATTAGTATCACTGGCCATTTTACTTACAACAGATTTAACGGTGCAAAGCTCCGGTATAATATATATATACGCTTTAGTTTTCTCCCCGTCAGTCCATCGGTCCGTGAGGGCTAGTCTTACGATAAAAAACAAACATGACCTCAAATTGACATGCGAGTTTTGTTTACATGTTCAAAAAGGATAACCCCAAATGTTTTTCGTGGCCTTGTGGGTGAGGAAACATGCGGTGCTAGCTAGCCACCCCAAGGGAATATCTCTTAACCCGGCACCTCCACCAAACACGTTGCATTATAATACACCTCTGTATGTTGGATACTATACCGTACGGCGTACTCCTTTGTAAATCAGTTTTTTTAACTGAAGAGGATAAAAAAGGACGTTAAATAAATAAATAAATCAATCAATCAATCAATAACTAAAGTTTAAAAATCCGTTATGTTCCTGAGTGGATAGATATCTAAAATCGAATTTATTAGTTAATAATTAACAAATTAATTGTTAATAATGTAAGTTCTTGAAAGATAGCAGCAACTATACATGGTCCCATTCACAATGGTGTCTACTACCACTTGATATTTACAAAAATATTCAAAAATTCGAAAATATTAAAAAATCTAGGCCCACTAACATTTTATTTTTAAAAAATCTACGGATTTGATGGTTTCGTAATTACTTAATTAATATCAATAAATAATAATTAATTATTGCGTAATTAAATAAAAATTAATAAATTCGTATTTAGAGTCTACCCACTCAGTTATAACAGTTACAGAACTCCCTCAGTGGAATCCTATACACGTAGAATATACGGAATCAGATTTGCAGCAGATGTGTAGCCTCTGTAAACAATACGCGCACATACTAGGCCGGGTCCCCTGGGTGAAACAATACCAGGTTTAACAATCTACAATGTTAAATTCCGAAATACACACCTAGAGTGCTATGTACACGTCCCCGTGTCCCCTGGGTCAAGACAATAGTGCGGCATAGAAGTAATTGGTCGTGTCACTCGAGTTGTACGGAATACAGAGAGGGCGACATCGACGCTGTAACATCTATACCAGGCTCAGCTACATTTACATGGGTACAATAAATACTGAGCATTCGTTGTGCTAATTTGCTTACAAAATAAATAACAGAAATAGCAATATTTGTAAATAAACAATATAAAATAAAATATAAATAATAATAAACACTGAACATTAGTTGTGCAAATTTGCTGACATGCTGTATTTGGATTAGGACCTAGGAAAATAACGCATGAATATGATGGACGTTAATGCAGGTATCAAACTCGCGCTATAATTATGGTGGCAGTCCGTATATCACCTTTTATCTCGTATCTAGCCACAAAGTTTGACCTGCAACCTTTGAGTTGCAACTTCTTAAATGTTCCCAAAATAAGGGGCGAAGATACTTAATCAACAGATTGTCGGACAACAAACAAATAAATATTTTTAATTATTTGGTGGAGGTGCCGAGTACGGAAAATGCACCATTAAAATTGTGAATTCTGCATTAAATTGCACAATGGTTTCACCGCAGATAGTTCAAGGGAGATTTATATATTTTAACATAAAGACGTAGGTAAAAGGTCGAGATCAGGCAGAGGGGAGGAGGATGTGGCAAAACCCGCGCTTTCTTGGCAAGAGGATCAGTGTTCATGGCTGCAGATGGGCTAATTTAGAGTCTTCTGCTAGGGCAATGTCTTGAAGAGGGTTGAATGAAAAGGCTATTAGATATTCGAAGAAACTAATGTTCAGTTAGGCTAGGTATAGCTATTCACCCAGCCAAGCAGGGCAGCGCTGCCCCTACACCCCGGCAACCCGGCGAGCACGCATGCAGACCTGTCGCCCAGCAATGAAGAGTGTGTTATTAATTTGTCGAGCTCCGTGAGGCCAATAAATAACGTACGCGTCTCGTCAAGGTCCGTGGCACTGCAACCTATAATCTAGACTCCACTAAGTTATCGGTGCACCGGAGTGGACCGGCTATTATTTGACGATGAATTATAATCAGCAATTAAAAATCTATTGGAAATATTTCCATGCAGGTTTTGACATCTTAATTCGAGTTGGCTCACGAGTTTGTCCGTTGCAAGTGCTCTCAAACCACTTACCCGTATCATCTTGCAGATATGCAGGTGTGTTAGCTTTGACTTGGCCAAAGTGGAACCTATACATGTTTGGGGCATGGACAAAACATTTTAGTTACCTAGGCTGTCTTGTGTTTCACTCTGGTGTCTAAGCCAAAAGAAGAAAGTCAACCCTTTAAAACGGTAACCAATATAATGAATAATCTGGTACTGTTTTAAGTCTTGTGTTTAACTGAGAAACACATTTTAAAATTAATTAACAATGATATATACGTTTTAAAATTTTGAACAATGAAAGCAGCCTAAAATGATTTCAGGGTAATGGCTATTGTAGGATCCATTCACATAATTTTGTACCAGAAGGGCTGTTTTTAAGTGAGGTAAGTTCTTCTATTCTTCAACTATTGAAAATATGGAGTTGCAGTTAGTCTATCGATCTATTAAGTACCTATAGCTAAGCGGCATGTGGTTATCAGCTAAAAGATTAACTGAAGTAGCATCATAAGTAATGATGGACTTAACTGTAGAGCGATATGTTATACTACCAGCACAGGTGGTCTGAAAGTAAGCCCACCCGGCAAGTAGGACCTAGGAGGCCAGGGTTCAAACTCCGGGCAGGGTGAGTGGATAATCATCTCGCCACGATGTGAACGTCTACCATATATCTAACCGTGGCCAAGCTTTTGTTTTGTAAGTATTTGTATTATTGTTTTATTGTATGTTTTGTTAATGCCAATATGTTTCACAAATCATTAATCATATCATATAGATGAACTTTCGTTTTGTTGTTGTAGTTGTCATTTATATTGGTCAAACTCAAACTTTGTTTGACACGTACGGGCGTACCCAAAATAGTGAGTTAAGCTTATTGTTACGTTCCACGATTGTTCCAGCCTTCACTTATGACGGAGGTGCCGAAAACGTCAAAACCAATATATTCAAATTTCAAACTTTTGGAGAGCCCCAGAGACTAAACTGAGAAAGTGTCAGTTGGAGGACAATATCATACAGGGCTACGCTTTCTTCCAAATATGAACTCTCGTCTTGTATTTAGTAATTGTTTATGTTGGGAAATTGCACGTTTTTATGTGTAGTTGTGTTGGGTTAAATATTATGTTTTTATTAAATTTTAAGATTGGCTTATGTACAATGGCAGAAAAACGGTACTCGATCGTATGTTTAAATAAACAGAATTTTCTCGTCGTCGTGATTAGTCTCGTTGCTTGTACGTGAGCCACACATCATAATCTCATGTACAGTGTTGCCAGGCTAGAGTGGATACGACGATGCTAGCAGGTAGCGGTAAACTCGAGAGCCGAACGAATTCTAACCCATATTCCAATGTCTTTGGAACGAATCGAATGAAATTGATTTGAGCTCTTTGTGCCGGTCGTCACGCGGCATTGCCTGTCTTAGGACGCGCTGTGTAGATTAAAAAAACTGTTTACATTTTACATTTCGGAATTTCTTTTCGTTTTGTTGCATAAATAGCTCGAGTCGAGCCATTGTGCTTTGTAGTGTAATCAAAGAAAACTGTTTGTGCCTAGCGAACTAAAATGGTTATGAAACAAAAGGGTGTATAGAGTATTAATAACATGAGCACATGTAAGAACAGATGGGTTCTTTGAGAGTGGAAGACGGCAAACAAGAATGTGCTGAGGTGCTTTGCTGTTGGATTACGCATTGTTTCACTCATATAAAAGCTTAGTTATTATATTAAAAATGAGTGAAAAATAGCATTTTTATTATTTTTAATGTTAACATTTTATCCAATAATTGTGTAGCTTGTACCTACCATCAACGAAGTTTCCTTGTCCCTTTCTTAAAAAATTATATCGTGAACGAAAATTAAAATCAACTACTGAAACTAAACGAGAATACGAAAAGTGACAACAATAAGGTAAATTTATTAAAAAACCAAAAACAAACCTTGGTTTCAGTTAAAATAACGAGTATAAAAAATATTTGGATTTCATACAGCATCCATGCGAAAACGTTGTTTTTATTCAAACGTATTTTTTTACTCATTATACGCAAGACTAATTCGAGAAATCCACGTGTTGATATACCTGCCACTGGTAATCCTGACAAAAGCGTTTACTAATATTTAAATTTGTATTCCCTTAAAATTGTGAATGCTAAGATAGAGAAACTAGCTCTTGAGTGCTTCCCTTTCAATTCAATAGGATCACAAAGAGTGGTAAGAAGTGACATGAAGATTTCAAGCAGTTGGGAAGGTTTAATACTATACCAAATTTATTGGCAGGTTATCTATTTACAATTGTTTTTTTTGTCACTATCTGAATCAGCAATCAGCAATCAGCATCGCTTACTTGTTGAAAAGTACGTTTATTTACTCAACGATATTTTATTGTTCATTTAAGGGTTTGCTTTTTTATTATCAACTTTATGGAAATTGTAATATTATGTATAGGGCTTACACAAAATGAGCAAATGTATTCAAATTGATAGTTGCATGATTCGTGGTTCATTCACTCTACCCCATCCAAAAACCCCCAAAAATAATTCAATAAATACATATTTCATGGTGTTCTGTTAACCAGACCAGAAACGTGTTTTGTTTACGCACACGCTAAATGTGCTGCATCACGCATGTGTCAAACAATCTGCATCGGCTTCAATCCATGCTAAACACATCATTGTCCTCCCTCTCCATGCAAATATCGTGGGATTGCATTGTCCCACCACCTGGCTTGCGAGCAATACATTAGCAATAACGACGCGACTTCTTTGTGTTTCTCACCCATTCGATTCATCGCCACACTAAGCATTCGCCCCAAAAGCCAATTTCATCCCCAAAGTCCGAACGACGGAGGGTAGAAACCAATAAATATGGTCGTGCTCGTTTATTCACATTGTAACCGATACGCCCGCGCCCCGCATCCCCCCCCCCCCCCACAATACGGATTAATGGGTGTTTGCCTCGTGCGCAACCGAACATGCAGTAAACAGATCGGCGAAGCGCTGCCAGCCACTGTCTGTGTGAGCATTGTTCTCAACACCCTATTTGTAGGGTAGAAATGTGAATAACAGAAAAACGTGCAAGTCATCGCCAAAAGGTGTCCTAGAACACATTTGGGAGAAAGATTTTGAGTTAATTGATTTTTGGAAACAATTTCGAAACTCGTGGGAATAGAATAACCCCTAGTCTGCTAATTCACAGCCAGCCAATCACAGCTCCTCTGCTGTTTGTTAATGACGTCACTTTAGCAACTATTTACATGTCTACGGAGCATTGACACACTAGGAAAACGCTCAAGTCCCGCCGCGTTGTTGGATGAGCGTAATTGGTGCATTGAGCCGCCATGTGTTATGCGGATTTTCTGTTGTTCTGTGAAAAAATCATTACTTAGATGAAGATTTTTTAAAATTAATTTAAATTAAATAAAAAATTAACTTAAATTTACTAATTATTCGTAATTTAAAAAAAGAAAAAAATCGTAAAATTGCGATTCTCATAAGAAATAATTATTCGATTGCGCTCAAATTTAACAAGAATATATTAATTCATAAAATTAAGGTTCTGTGAAAAAATCATTAAAATCGGATAAAGCATGTAGGTGTTATAAGTCGAAGAAATTTTTTAAAAATCGAAAAAAATCGTAAAATTGCGATTTTTATGAGAAATAATTTTCCGATTACGCTCAAAAACGTGGCAGTTCTAAGTTTAGAGATTTAGAAGGTCTCTAAAAAATTTCATCGCAATTGGAGTATCGGTTTAGCCGGAATCGTGTTAACAAACACACAAAAATACAAAAAAAGGAAAAAAAAACATTCCGGATTTTTTCTTCAGTGTAGTGAAATGGAATCTTCGCTTTGCTCGCTACGCTCATCCAATCAAGTTTTAAAGAAACACTTTTGAACACTGCATTTTATTTTCTGTTATTTATACACAACGTTTTACACCTTTCCCTTATTACACTGCAATTTCACACATTTCTTCCCGGTGATTGAAAAAAGATAGCAATTTCACGTTTTGTTTATCTAAGATTGGTCTTATTAAGGAAAAGAGTTGTCAGTGTGTCTAGAAAGCTGACCGCATAATGTAAATGTGAATTGTTTAATGACTTAATGGAAGTAAAACGAATGAAGAACTCTAGTCCTTCGTTTTGTATCTCAACTGGTGGCTAAATCTACCTTGCGGTTTCCATAACAGCTTTCTGCAACTTCGGAGAAAAAAAATACCCTGTTCAGGATTCGTCAATAGCTGTAAAAACAGTATAAAACGATTTAATAATATAACATTGCATCACAAATGTTTGTTTATTTCGAGCTGTTTCTTTATGACTTGAGGAAATAATAAAATTGTGTTTTCCAAAATTCGATCACATACGCTCAACTTGTCAGTAATAGTTTTTCAGGAATTGTTTTTGTTCAAAAAATAAGTTTAAAAGCTCATTATGTGTTGCTCATAAAAAGTCATAGTTAGATTTTAAAATCAAATTTTTACTCAATCCGAACTCAGAAATATGTCAAGTAAATTGCTGAGAAATATTGCGACGTTTTTGCAGTATGTTATAATCTTTCACAATATTAAGGTTATTTAAAAATTTGTCACATAACAATGTTCAGTCTGTCGTCACTTGGGTACATTATAGTCAAAACATTAATTACCACAATTTATACTTATCCCCCAAAAATGTTAGTTATTTATTTTAAAAGCTTACTTATTCTGCGAAAAAACAGCACTTCAATAATATGAATGGAAAGTCATCTTTGAACCGAACCAAAACGCGAAACTTAGTAAGCAAAAATGGACGTTCGGAAAGAAACTACACGACTCGCAAAAAAGCTATTTCTATTTTACCTCTTGTACCTATTCCATACAATGAATTTGTCAAGACTTCGTAAATAAACGCTTTCTCAAAATAGAAAATAATAGAATGTTAGCTATGGAGCTATAAAAACTAGTGTGTTTATCTTTGGCTTTAATATTAGACAAGCTAATAGTCGAATAAATGTCTAATTCTTGGCAATCGAGGCCGCTAATCTTGCCGGAATGCGGAGGAGATGTCTTATCTTCTGTTCTCAGATGGTGAACGCGGGATGAAAGTTTGATGTGTGCCATAAAAAGTGCAAAGGAGGGTAAATATGAAAATGCATACAATATAAAGCTCGTTTCGTCTTCCCCCCTCCCCCTTGCGCTTGACGTGCGTGCCTCCTATGAC
This sequence comes from Sweltsa coloradensis, assembly GCA_024449915.1. Classification (NCBI taxonomy): domain Eukaryota; kingdom Metazoa; phylum Arthropoda; class Insecta; order Plecoptera; family Chloroperlidae; genus Sweltsa; species Sweltsa coloradensis. The sequence goes on from JAMZAV010001175.1 coordinate 57,903, forward strand.
GGGTTAGTTATGAATGTATGCAGCATATGGGCGGGAGGTACAGGCGGTTCAGTTTCAGATCGAACACTAGGAATCTTGGAGAAAAGCCATGTAGTTCATAGCAAGATCCTTTTTTAAATTTCTAGTCGAGTGGGAAACCTGCACAGGGTGTAATGCATGCCCCTCTTCAAGTGTCTCACTAGGGCTTTTTTTTAATTTTCAATTTTCAATTTCAATTTTATTATGAAAAATTGTACATTTTATGTAACAATAACACAATGTTTAGTATATATGTCCTTTAGCTAAAGCAAATCAATTGGGGTAGTTGTGAATAGAATGATCAAGAACAGGACTCAATTTGCATGAGAAAAGCTTAGTATTTGTCGTGACGAGTAGCGAACGAACCAAGGACCTCGTGAATCAGAGTCTCGAGCGTTACGCTTTATATAGCTACACCTAGTCTCTACCTCTACAGCTACTAGCACGTTTCTTTTCTTTTCGTTTTATAAGCGAGGATCACCTAAATTTTACTTTATTTTTAATCGAAATACACGACAAATTGTATAGTCACATACGAAATTTGAATGGTGTGAAATGAGGAGAAATTTTATCAACGACGCAAGTTTTAAATGTGAAATAAAATAAGCATCTAGATAATATTAATATTCGACTTGTTACATTGAGGACACTTTGTTTCCCCCTTAAACTAATAATTCTTTGGCTTACTTTACTTCTTGAGTTTTGCGAATAATTAAGTGCTGTTGTCAAACATGGTTTATGGCTGCAGACACAAATTTGAAATTTGATCTTTTTTGCTATTTATATATTTTTATTTCATTTCTATCGTGTGCTATTTTTAAACCTTTGTCACAAGTTTTTAAATCCTTTTAATTCGCTAGATTTTAAAATGGTAGAAATGCTGTCGTATTCAACAATGTTCAAAGTAAACAATTTTCTTCAATTAAAGGAACCAATGTGAAACTTATGTTTACGAAACGAAGAGACGTGGGTTCGTATCTCGCAAGAAGAGACCTTTAGTGCGATGTCTCCTCCTGAGTGCGAGCCCTATAGTGGCTTCATGGACGGGCGGATCGGCGTGTGTGGCCGCTAGAATCAACAGCGCATCTCCGCACAAGACATGCCCCCGGGCAACACACCGGGCTCATAACGACGCCTACAAGTTCATTTAAAACAAATAATAATTAACTTTACGACTTCTTCTTCCTTCTTCTTTCGTTCGTTCGTTCGTTCTTGCGCATGAATAAACATTGACTACCAAAACTACCAACCTAACGAGACGTAAATTACCAGACAACCCGTCACACTGAACAAACTATAAGAAACCAACGGCTGCTCTCAGCGCGCAATAAATTACTGTGATACATACTACGCAAAGATGAGTAGTAGGATTTATTTATGATAATATTTATACTTTATTACACAGAGTGGGCAAGCAAAACGCCCATATTTTAACGAGTAAATGATAATGGACAAACGGATTCCAAAAAAGTTAGTGACTCAAAACCTATTTTTTGGGGCCGAAACAACTTTTTCAATATTTTCTATAACCAAATATCAGTAATCTATCATTTTCGCCTTTAATTTGGTGTCGTTGCGAACAGTATCGCCTTGGAACGATAGCCATTCCAATCTTAATCACTCCTACAGTGCGCGTCTTGGAACCACAACATTACTCAACGTCAACTGGGCTTTGCCAAAATCCTCTAACATTGCCTACAAATCAATTCCTACGAATCAAATAACCCTGCCCAAATTGTGTTTCGTCTCAAATTATATCCACCCTAATTTTAGCGTGAGCTTTATGTATGTGTTTCTACTCCTCCGATTGCTGGTATAATAAAGTAATGACAACATGTTTAGCCTATCTCCAAAACTAACGATTACGAGATTTTATTCTACAAGAATTTGTAAAAGATACCATCCAATATTGGAATCTCGAATTTCATGATTTCTTCTCATCTCGCGAAATAAACATGTTCGATGTTGTCTGCGCATTATACCAACATCTGTCGTCCTGACTGTGTTCACGACAGCCAGTGACAACTGTCCGAATACTTTACTTGTTTCGAGATGTGAAAATACAAGAAAACGAGGGAAATATGAGACTCCGGATGTGTCCCGGATGCGTGCGCTTTTTTACCATCCATCGTCAAAACCATTATCCTACACATTTTAACATAAGTATAAAAAAGAACGCATTTAAGGATTTAAAAGGAATGTATGGAATTGTATGTTTAATAAATTGCCAACCGGGCGACAAGAATTTGGTTTCCTGACGCGATTGTTCCATAGCTTTTTTAGTTTTTTTTTTTTTTACATTTTCGGTAGATATATTATATATTTTGTCCCATTTTTAAATTGCATTTTATGTTTTGTATTACATTTTATATTTGATGAGGGAAGCTTGTTTTGGTTAACGGGAAAACAATGATAAATGGGGTTTTGAGCTGATACAAGTCAATTGTAAGAAGTAAATAAATTATAGAGACGTTACGATGCGGTGTTGAATTTTAACGATTCACTTGTTTAATGGAGTGTTTCTTACGGATGTGTTAGAATCCAAAATGTGAGAAATGAAAGCTGTGGACTAGCTATTTAAAGAATGATAGAGATGGTAGAACCGAAATAGTACCACAGAATTGCATTAACCCTTAATAAACTATCAAATTGTAATAAAACCAAATATAGTCTTATTTTACAATAGGACTACTTGGCAACATTTCCTTTTTCATTCACACATTCATTTTTCCTTTTATAAGAGAATTTATGCTATTTTATTATTTTATTTGTTATGAATGGAACAGGATCACTGCGGTGGATGTGCCACAATAGGCCTGCTTTCCTGTCTCATTCTGTAATTTTTGTATAATGTGTACAAATTACAGAGAAAATAATAAATAAAATATAAACATGATAACCCTATCATTTCCAATATTAAAATCATTTTTTTTTATAAACAATCGCTGCAGGAGAAATATGGTATCTATGAGATGAAAACAGTAATTAATTATATAATTAATAATAATAATCTGAACTCAGTACCTATCTGGTTGGTTTTCCACCGTTTAGGCCTGCTCCCTGTTTCATTCTGTAATTTTTGTATCATGAGTACAAATTACAGAGAAAATAATAAATAAGTATAAATATTTCACAATTTTGCTATGAGATGATAAAACTAAGAACATCATCAAGAAGAGAAAAGCTTAGAATGGAGAAGTGATAAAGGCAGAGCCCAAGTTTGGAATACCTATTGGTAGAAAGAACATAATATATCAACAACGCAAAGACGCAAATGATTCGTACAACATGGACAAACTGACGAGTAAAACTAATCAATTCCGTAAAACCTTGGATGAAATATGATACTTAACAATTAAAAACACATAGTTTTAAGAAAGAAGTTAATTTGAAAATGATGACACGACTGGCCGCATATCTCACCGAGTCACCGTTGAAGAATCCACGCTAAAACATGCACGTAGATCCGTGATCAGCCAACTATATCTGTCGCATCCTACTAACAGCTTTGTGTTCCCGTCGAGAGCCGACCAATCACAGGACGACATTTCAAAAAGAGGGAGAAACAACAGAAGGCGACGTGTGAAAATTTGAACTCACTCGCTAATGTCCACTTTGTAAATCAGCATAATCTGTTATCTCGAACATTTATGCGGCATCTAAAGGGGAATGGTGTTTATAAAGCGTAATATACACGCTAACAGTGTGGGTATAAGACTACTCCTCCTAAGGCATTTTAATTTTTAAATCATTTGATGTGAAAGATAATAAACAATCCAACAGCTTGCACTACCGCAAAGTTGGATGTACAAATAATTGACTTGGATATTTTCAATTATTCCTTTTTATTGTTATTACGAAACATTAAAGAAATAAAAAATTAACATAACACGAGTTCAGCAATGAATATAATAGGAAAAAATAAAGTAAGTATTTTTTTAAACTAAAGAAAAAACAAAGCTAGCCAAAGCCAAGATTATAATTGCATGTATAATACTTTAAGTACTGAAATACTATCATATAGTTTAACAACGCCAACTATTCTTGAAAATTATCACCATCTGGGATTAGAGGTCAGAAACTTTCCGTTCTAAAACGAATACCGATGCCCCGGGGCCCGATGTCTCAGCAGGCTAGCAATTGTGTAATATAGGGGCATAAATCGTAATTAATATTGGAACAATTTCTGATTTCATTGATCTATAGGTCTCGCGTGAGTTGTACATATTGTATTTAAAATAATTCAAGTGTCTTTTCTTCTGAATAACAATCGAAAACCACAACATGAAAAAAATATACTTTTGTATTATTTTCATTCTTTGGATCGTTTGACTAATTATTTATAAAGAGCTCTACATAATATTATTTCTCTGAAAACACATATCGGTGATTATAGCTACATTCTAGCGAGTTTTTCATTCACAAAGTTTTTTTTTGCGAAAACATCCAACCCAGATAATCGTTTCCAAATATATAATTAAATGAAACAGAAAAAGATTCTCAACTGGTTCAGTTTTACTTTGGCCGCGTCCCATTATGACACACGTCATGTGAACCGAATCACGCGATATCGCGGGGAGCAAGTCAAAGAAAAGATCTGGGCCGCATTCCAAGGGGTAACTTTTTATATCCGACCGTTTATTTCATGTTGGTTTCCTCGCCCTTATGTATATTCATGATTGATTCATTGATATGATCGATCTAATCGATACGAGGAGCGGCGAGGCGAGGGGTGGGTGATGGGCGAGGGATGATGATTGAGTTAGTTGGGCAAGGTAGAATGACTCCGAGTACTAGGTACAGGTATATACCTATCAGTTCAGGGCAATCTTGTGTCGGCTATGCCCTAGAGCTGGAACAAGTCACGTGGTGTCTGTCGCAAGGAGAGAGAAAAACTTGCGAAGCAGTCAAACTAAATCAAGAAGTAAATAATTGTTATATTCACTTATTACGTTACAAAACACCACAATACGGATGAGCAAAAGCAACCAAAGTTAAGTAAGATCATTTTAACAATTAACGCTATATCTACAGTACCAACACTTGATTTCAACAAGCGCTCTTAGTTCCAAAATCAAGCAATAGTTTATTTGTAGTATAATATTACTTTACTTTCATACGGATGTTAGCAAATAGAAGACCAAAAGTTAATTTTTAAGCTTTACTCTCACAGACGATATTATATATCCACTGTTAGTGTTCTACAGTGCCAACACATAAGAAGCACCCAAAATAGGTAGCGAAGTCTACCATTATTGTAAAAAAAATTATTTTATTATTATTTTTAAGAAAGCCAAGACAAATAGAGCGTATACATACATGGCATACACATTTGACAATATTATAACAAATAGTATAAGAATTACAATTTTTCAATAATAACAGTCAGTATTTTAAAACAGACTATGACTAAAGTGAAGGAAAATTGAGGACAATTTTTAAAAAGTGTGAATATTAGAAATTAAATTGGAAAATGATCAACAAGAAAATTAATAGAACTAGTAAGGAGTAATTCTTCCAGAGTTGAACTGTCTTTGGTGGAGGTGCCGGGTTCACTATATTCCTCTTCGGATGACGCTCCTAGGTCGGTCGCTTGACCACCATGGGTGACCAAAACTCATTCTCAAAGGGAACAAAACCTTCTGGTAAGTATGTTAGAATGTAATCTTCTCCACTATACACGACATATTATTATAATATCTCGATTACACGCCTAGGCATCACGGTGGACGCGACACAGCTCTGTACACCCCTGTTTATTTGGACGGGCGAATGTTTACGGTGGGCTCGTTTTATGACGGTTAATTCCATGACAGTTTTAATGACAGTCTGTTTTATGGTCTATTGGTTTATTGGGAGTCGGTGACCCCCAAACAAATTACACCCCGGATTAATTAAAAAGCCATGATGTCAAAGTTAGCGGCGTCCGTCTGTCTAGGGGGGGGGGGGGGGGGGGGGGTGGGGAGGTATGTGCTGTTTGATACGGAACGAGTCTTTCGAGAAAAACTCTTGAGTACGTCTCGTAAACATATATATATGAGACGGCCATCATTGATGTGACAGGTAGGATATTTTGAGACGTCCACATACACAGTAGAAACAAAAAAGAGATGGCAACTAAAATCAAATCTATCGATGGTTGGGCTGGCTGGTTGATTATTAGGTTGGTAGTTTGGTAGTTGTAAAAACTTGTCTTTGGTTGAACACTGTGAAACTAATTGTTTGTTTTTGTTTCGCTATCTTGACACCTTCACGTGCTAAGCGATGACTTTTTAGTTTTGTCTTAATTTTTTCCACGAAGTTTGAACCTGTAAATGTATCAGAGATATTAAATGTTCTTTGACCGCAACCGCTTGGATTTGTGGCTACTTTGCTGATTGTGCCGAGATTAATTTCCGGTGACAGATTATTATTTTTATTTTACCGTTTAGACACGACCAACCAATACCATGTTATTACCAATAAAATAACAAAGCTGGATCGCAAAAAATATAATTAAATCCATTGCATTGACTGTGGTTATGTCGTAGCAGTGTGGTTAGGCATTTCATTACATGTAATCAATTCAACTCACTGCAAATGCGATTCAAATTTTAATAAGTCATGTTGTTGGGATGGAAAAACTCTTTCGTTAAAGTTGACAACTTGCCTCGTTTATAAATAATAATAATTCACTAAATATGGTAGACATTATAATTAGCTATCCAAAATGATTCATTTTGCTCTTTTAAGTTTCTCAATAAATATGTTAACTTTAAATAACGATAACATTAATTTGTTGCTTATCGATATGAGTGCATCCAGGAACCTCCACACTAGCACGTAGCCCACTCCCGTGTACCAGACCGGACGGTGTGACTGTTACAAGTTCCTCCACCAGCCTGTACTTACAGAGTTCGGTCTCGCTCGCGACTCAAATCCGAGATTTAGTCGGTGATTAAGTTGGGCTAATTGCCCGGGAAATATTGTCATCACGTTCACGTCTCTCTGTAATTACTACTAAGACTTCGGCCTAGAGTTCCTTCTCGTTCCATTCTACAGATGCGTCGTGGGATTTAGTGGGGATATTGCGTCGCGGCGCTTGGAACGTCAGAGATAGCATTGTGATGTAGCATTGTGTGTGTTTTTTTAATAGCCATAATCAATTAATCGTACAATGTTGGGACGAGTATAATTCGAAGTTATTAATATTGATTTAAAATAATTAGGTACAAAACGAATAATTTAACAGTATTAAAGTTTGTAACTCTTTACGGGAGGGAAGTATGACCAGCAATTCAGCATTAAAATATTAAGGTAATGACAACAAAACAAATTAGAAGAATTTGTCCTAGGCCTGGATCGATGGCTCGATTGGCCCAATCGGTTCGTAAGAGCCAAGAATTTAATTAATGAATTAAAGTACACGACATAACAAAACACGGTGCACTATATTGAAATTTAACTTAATTTTGTCAAAATTAGTAGTTTCAAGCGGCATATGAACTAGATGCGACAATTCACGAATTTCAATCTTTTTCAAGTAGGCCTACATTTATTTCAATGATATTCTGAAAGTAAAATATATTTTAAAAAAAATTTAAACTTCATAGTTAAACAATCGAAAAATTTGCTTACGCCCTGAGCTCAGATCATGTACAAGGATCTAAAGGTCGAACAGACCTAAACTTTGAACATATACACCCAAAATTACGCTTAATCCAACATCAAGGTCGCAACCTTTTTTGTCCATAAGACCTCTCAACGGTGGGCGTCTACCCGCGGCGTCGCGACGGCATTGCTTCGGTCCGTGGCGCGACGCCCTAGGAACACAAGTTAATCCAGCCGACAGGCAGGCTATGACATATGGCGCAGCGTTTAACTTCATTATAAAAAGGGTTCTGTTCCCAGTTTCGTATGGGTCGAGGTGGGTGGGTTTGTTTACGTTTGAGACATATTGCCGAGGCGAGGATAATTACAGTTGAAGTGGCATCAATTACCACAGGACCCACCCGAAGAGAGTTGGCCGACGTCGCCGTCGTCGTCGTCGTGACAGAAAATAGACGTGTAGAGTGGGTGTGGGTCTAGGTTGCCAGCATGACGGAGGCAACGCTAGTAGCGGGGAAACATGTGCACCACATTTGACATGTTACAGTCTAAAATAACTGTTAAAATTCATGATAAATGCAAGTGACAAAATAATAATTTATCGTCAAGAGAGCCGTCCGCGGTGGCTCATACGATTGGGGCGCAGGTCCTAAGCGTATACTTCACCAAAGAACGCGGGTTCGAATCCCGCATAAAGCATGAGTTGTTGTAATTATCCTTCACCTTCATCTATGATCCATCACTTCTCAACGACGTTAAGCAACGAAAAAAAAATAAAAACAATTAGTCGAGGTGAAATTATTGGATGAGCGAAGCGAAGACTTCAATTTCACCGACCCCCCAAAAAATTTTGCTCGGGTGTTTTTTTGTTTTTTTGTTTGTTTGTTTGTTTGTTTGTTTGTTTTTCTGTCTGTTTGTTCGCTCTCTACCGGGCAAACGGCATATGCGGTCTGGATGAAAATTTGGCAGGACCTTCGAAATCTCTGAACTTAGACTTGCCACGCTTTTGGGTACAATCGAAGAAATATTTCTCATGAATATCGTACTTTTACGATTTTTTTTCCGATTTTTTGTGCGATATTTTCGTGCCATTTGGGCCAATTCTGACCAAACGGGTGGGGCTACAACGTTCATATTATACATGGACATTAAGGTTATGGTGATGTAGTAAATTTTGAAAGAAAAAGTTGAAAAAGTTAGCCAGAATCTATAGAAATAAAGCTTTTAATATAAGATTTTTGTTTTTTGTACGATATTTTCGTGCCATTTGGACCAATTCTGACCAAACGGGTGGGGCTACAATGTTCATATTATACATGGACATTGGTTATGGTGATGTAGTACCTTTTGAAAGAAAAAGTTGAAAAAGTTAGCCAGAATCCATAGAAATAAAGCTTTTAATATAAGTTTTTTACGGTAAATAATACCAATTGACAAGAAACAAAAGAAACTTGACAACATTCACCTACAATGCGTAGGTAGCAAAACAAAGCACTTGCAAAAGTAAAGATATCCCACGCAAACTAAAAACTTTAAAAAGCTCATCCATTAACGCAGGGCGGCGGGACTTTAGCGTTTTCCTAGTATACAAATGATTCGTTAAAATTTCCTTAAATTCTGGTTTTTGTTCCCTTATTGGCTATTTTGATTTTGAATCTACCATGTTTTGGCTGTCATCCTTGAAATGTGTTTGGCAATGTTTGGGTGGTCTTACCCTTATCAGTAATTAATTCCATCTGTAAGCTAAATAAGGTCTGGACATGTTATAAAACCCTACAACGGTCAGCATAGCGTCATAAACAACAATAAACATAACATAAAAACACTTTAAAATATTATGATTTTACGAAATCATTATTAATTATTTAATTACAAAGTGGTATTTATTTTCGGATGCAGTTTTCGTGATCTGTGCGTGTGTTATTTTTTACAATGGTGGTCATAATGCGTTGATATGGGTGGCCCACATAAAAACCTTAACTGACACGGTCTATACATCACGGAACATGCTGCCAACTGCACACACGAAATACACGAGTGCCAAACCGACGGACGTGAAATTGACTTGTTCGCGGGTGTGTTGGGTGTACTGCGAATTTGCTTGGATCTAGATTAGTGGCGGATGTTTATTTCTTTAGTTTTTGTTTGTTTGCTTAAGTTGGTTAAATTTAGTTTTATCACCATCCAGTTTCATGACAACCTATATGTTAGAAGAAATCTGGAACGGTGTCCATGCAAGTAGTCTTGGTGCTACGTTGGATGTTCGTGTAGGAGTTGAGGTTAACGAAGTCCATACCACTATCTTTGAAGCTAGAGGGAAACCCTCAGAAAAACTGTAGGAAGAAACCAGACCATATTTTACACTTGGTTTTCATATAAAATTAGTCATTACATACATTTACGGATTTTTTCATATTTTATTCTCCTCATTTTCTCTAGTCCAAGACTTATGAACCCTTACCAACCTTCATCAATATCAATGTGACCATTTATTTCACAGGGTCGTGGAATAAGTCACGAGTCGCCTACGGTTAAATCTAACCAGCATAGGACTGACTAGTTGATATGGTGTAAGCTATATAAAATTGGTTGTCTGTTTTACTTTCCACCGTGTACAAAACAACACTTTAAATTATGGTTTATTTCTGTAAATTTAAAAATGAGAATAAAAAATGTTTAATGATTGTGGCTTTTCAAAAAACGACGAAGGACTTTCAAGGGGCGTGTATCTTTTAAAAACAATGGGTTTCGAAGGCTGTTGGGGGAAAAGCAACAGAAGTGAACAATGATTAAAGTTCAATTTTAATCGTTATCTCATGAAAATAAACCCATTAGTGTTGTTACGTACAAAAGTATAACACACCACAGCTATACGGCACGCTATTGATGAGTTTGGCGTTGGCAACTGAAAAAGTTAAATGTAATGATGACGATCCCACGCAGATGGAAACATGAGAAATTGACAAAGTAGAAAAAAAACTAAAAAATGTTCATCGTCGACATTTGTCCACGTCATCATTCGAACCGGTGTAGAGGACATTTTTTAAATTAGCCCCTGCGCCCAGCTGATGTCAAAACATCGGGTTATTAATATCCGCCATGTTTCTTACGAGGAAAAAAACAACTTCTTCATTTCCGTTCCCTAGACTTTAATCTCTCTGTTCCGCGTCATTCGTCGAGCTCCTTTACTCACTTTTTTCTTCGAGAGTTCTTAGACTTGGAAGAAAAGAAAAACAATTCCTTTCTTTAGAGTTTGCGTTTGTTTTGTCTCGCATTAATTTACTAATGTTTCATCAGCGGTATGCCAGGTCTTCTTGCGGCAACTACATTATGCGCGCCTTGGGTGATCCCTCAAGGGACGGGGGGGGGGGACGTCGCGGCGCCCGGCGTCTCAAACAGCGACGACAGACGGTTCTCGTCTCGTAATTACCCCCCCCCCCCCCCGCCTCCTGACGACGTCAGTCGACTGATGGCGAAACACCGAGAAATGGAGGTCACTTTTTGTTTTGCTTTGCGGACGTGTGTCGAATGTATCGAATCAACGGATAAATATCAAAAATGAAGGAGAGAATTAGGAACAAGAGATGATCAAGAAATCGGCGATGTTCAAAATAGTTGGGTTCAAATGGTATCGATTGATTGAGTTTGTTTTGATCCTTATGATGAAGGGAAGACTGATTGATAAGTAAAACGACTTCGAAAACAGGATAAGTTAGTTTTAGTTCATGGCATGAGTTCACACTATGCAATGCAGAAAGACTACGGGGAATGATGGATGTCTAGGCGACTTGACGTACCTGTCACTAATTGCGCGTCAATGATAGAAAAGTTTGATTAAAAGTGAGGGATTGAGCGGGGGGGAGGGGAGGGGATAGACGACACAACCGTCAGTCCGCCATCTTTGAAACTTTGAGCACCGCTTGCTTCAGTTTGCATAGCAGGCGGTAGAGTTGCTCGATTTCAACGACGCGTTTTTTATTATGCGGATCCAAGTCAGGATGAATTTTCGCATGACGATAGATAAACCATAATTATATAGTAATGAGCTCGTGTGTGGCATAGAACGACACTCCAGTTGGATTGAGAGGGTTACAGTTTGTCTTGCCTCGGTAAGAAAATGTAAACATTATTTATAAAATGCACGGGGACGGAAATACCCATAATTAAAGGGGAAAATACTTAATCAAAAAATTGTCGAAAAAATACACACATACAATCTTATACAGCATTTAAAAAGTATTGGTGGAGAATTACCCCTTTTTAAAAAGGTTAACCCCACCATCTGAACCCAAAAAAAATCACCAAAAACATTCTGTATCCTACTTTTTGAAGGGCAATGTAAATTTTAAAACATTGTCAATTGGAGGTCGTGCTCAATTTTTTACGTGAGACGTGACACGCACAGACGGACAGAAAAGTGATGAACATTAAACTTATTTGCTTTTGCTCCAATCGCCATGATCGAGCTACATGGGAATCGTTCACCCTGCACCCATTAGCTTTGTTCTCACGTCTAAGATCATCACGTATAAGCAGAGGCAGGTATTTACGGTAAAAACAAAATTTTCACCGCTAAAACCGAAAATTATAAATCATTTTCAACACCAATTCACTGCTTTTGGTCAGAACAAAATCAAAGATGCAAATAAGTTCCACCACAAACCCCATCCTCATAACTACATTTTATTGTCATCTGCAATTCTTTTACAAGGTCCCACACCCAAAATTTTCAAAAATATCAAGAGAGAATGGGGAGAGGGAGATATAGAGCTTTCAACTAAATGTTGAATTATTTTCACCACCAACCTAACCGCTTTTGGGGGGTACAATAAAAACGAAAATTTGACTTTTATTTATACCCTTAATACCTGCCTCTGTGTATAAGCTATATTATTAATGTAACATGTTTGGCTCCAAGTCTGATGTCTTTGAGGTTCTCACCTGGTTGAGACAACCAACAGGCAACAACCAGGGCCCGGATCCACAAAAGGGGAGATTCAGATTTTGGTGGTTTCTCAATTCTCCCACACGTCATGATGTAAACACCGGGTTCAACCAATCACAGACGCTAGCACCGCTAAACGACAACAAAGAGTCCGAATTTAGAAGGCTGTGACCTAACAATGTCAGTGTTTTGTTTTTGTTTGTGATTGATGCTTGATTGTTTCGTATTTTGTTTGGCAGTGGTTAAATGTGCATATATGTACATATTTAATAATGACTACTGAACTCCTTGGATACCAGGACTAGACTTACCCTAGTCATGCCCTAGTGACTTGCTACGGACAAGTCCTTCATCGAGGTGGATAGAGGTAGGCGTAAACGTGCTAGCCTAGGCTAGTCCTAGGCTAGCACATATCATTATGTCGACCCTAAGCTGGGCCCTATCTCTATGTTATTGATAAGAATACATAAACCATAGCTACTACAAGCAGTTTTCATGTGTTTATGATGACCATCATGTAAACAATATATTTCAATAACAAAAGGCTAATTAAATCATGAGATGGATTTGTTGCCGCCATTTTCTTAAAAATGCATTTCCCCAACCAAAACCCCAAGTATGATAGTAGGTGTTTTGTTGGGAGAAAATTTAGGAGAAATAAATCCCACACAAGTCGATAAATCTCCGATAATGGATCCTTTTATGTAGTAGTGCAGCGGAGCTATTGTCTGTGATTGGTGGAATCCACAGTTTACATCATGACGTGCGGGAGAATTGAGAAACCACCAAAATCTGATTCTCCCCTTCTGTGGATCCGGGCCCAGGTAGTGAAACGAGCAGTGTTATTAGACAACTGACAGCGCTGCGTTCACCCTACACCCTTCTATTAGCTTTGTTCTCACTTCTATGATCATCACGTATATTGTAACAAGTTTGGCTCCAAGTCTGATGTCTTGGAACCTAGGTTCTCACCTAGTCGACAACCAGGTAGTGAAACGAGCTGGTGTTATTAGCCTCATGTTCGGTGACAACTGACAGCGCTGCGTGACTGATGAATGAGATGTTCGTGCGAATACCAAGTGGAGACAGTCTGCTTTGGTTTAGCAGTAGTTATCATTCCAGCAGTGTTACTGTTGGCACGGTGGAAAAACATCGCACGATACATACTTTACAGAACATTATTATTATCTACATGGTAATCAATATAAATAGTACTTAATGTTTTATTTCGCGCTTCTAAGTAGACGTTTACTCATTCAACATGAACGCCTTCCTTCAAATGTAAAGGAAGGAGTTGAGTTTCATCAAATTTCCTCCCTACAAAATTATCTCAACTTTTTTTTACCAATGTCCACGTCAAATCAAGAAGTTCACCACCGATATGTAAGCTCAAAGAAAGTCCCTATCCTTTCATCCAGGAATACAGTTTTTACTTAAAATTTATCGTGCGACACGTACCCATGGGTTCAATACATGAACCTATAGTTATACTTTGAAGTTTGGACAATTGTGAAGGGGATGTCCGAACCTCGTAAAAACTTTCAGTCAGGTGCTTGTGATTGGATTCGAACCCGTGACCTCCCGAATCAAGAGTAATAAACGCAGCGCGTGAGCCACCATGCTTTCTCATCATTGAGACGGATGACATTTGTTGAGATGAACGACGTGTACAACCCTTCACGAAAATATGGGATAAATTGTTCTTACGTTGTGCCCTACGTAAAGTAACCTAATTATATCCACCACACACCACAGTAACTTGGTGATGAAATTGTAAATTAAAAGGAAACAATTTATAGAATAGATAAAATGAGACGAAACCTATGCACATATTATTATCTTAGTCGAGAGTTGGATTCGGGTAATGTAAAGCAGTGTTTGAAACTTGACCAACGTAAATCACGATTTACTCAATTGTATTTGCTAATTAATTATTAACATGAGCCAGAGCAGTGGGACTGCTGGTACAGACGCTGGTACGCATTCAAAGCTCGCATTCAAATTGTACACAAAGATATTTCCCATGGGGCCATGGCTTTAATAGGAGCTACGCAACAAAGATGGAGTTCAAAATTGTATTAAGCCTATACAGAACGTGTGCTAATGTTCCACGTTTCGAATGCATGTGTCTAACGCCTACACAGTCCGAAATAACAGCTTTCTGTATACATGAACAACATTGAGCCTATATGCGAACCGTTTTTAGTGATATTATGTGATATATAGTACGCTGAGCAAAAATGAATGCCAAGATTTACTATTGGTTTTGAATGATTGAAGCACTTGTCTCGTTGTTTAAAACCAATAAAAATCTTCCTATGAATGAAATAATGGTTATTAACTTTATTTTATTAGTGATAGTCATCGAGACGACGATATTTATTGGAAATGAAATTGTTACTTACTTCATGATTACTAATTTAATAACAACCTTTGATAGCTTAAGATAAAAGTTGATCGACAAATTCGAAGTAGCAGGTATATAGCAGGACAAACCGTTAGTAATAATTGTCAGAGCGTTGCGAACGTAGACGAAAACTTAAATTTGACCCCCTTAGAAAAATAACTAGGATATTTGCTTTTCTCAATTTAGTTCGCTCGCTAGCGAAAAAAACTGCTTCTCCAATCATGGTGAAAACATCAGAATGTTGTGGGTGCGAGAACAAAGATATATATATTTATTTATTCATAGAGCCAACATATTATATATGTCGAGTCGAAACGTAGTAAACATAATATTTAAGTGATAAATCTAGGATTTTCATGTTGGAACTTATAAGGATTCTGCCCTCTATAAAGTCTGGTCAATTGTGAGTATTTTATGAGAGCGGTTTAAATGTGTCGTTAGGTTCTTGAAGTTAATAGTTTTGTAATAAACATTACATGCACTCGCCGAGGTTGGAGTACTTGTTTATATTTTAGTTGCAGATGAGAGGGACATGCATTGCTGTCTAGTAGATTCATTTATACTTATATACAATCCACGTGACAAAACCAATCTGGTGTATGCGAGTTTTTTGTTCAGCAGAAGGAGAACATTGTCAATTTTACGCTTTTTCTTTTGAGAGTTATAATCTAACAGAATTATTAAATTCGGTTTTTCATCTCATAGATGCCTGATTGCAGCATTCATTATTACTTGAAATTGCAAACAATAATTCGCTTCTTAAGGCGCATGTAACTATCGTTGACATACCGATACGAGACCATCCGTTGGCCAGCCGGTTAGTCTGTCTGCCCATCTGTATGGACACTCGACTCCATGTACCCGGCACCTCCACCAAAGACAATACTCTACTTGTATCTTCTGCGTCTGCATGGACCTGTCCATATTTTAACACTGTATTTTTTTTTAAATACCTTGGTATTTAAATACTTGTTATAGGGTGTAATATGCCGCTCTTCCTTTAGGTGAACAAGGTATGAATTGCGGATAGGACAATTTATAAAGGAATGTCCGAGGGCTGTTTATAAGAGGACTCAATCCTTAATGACTCAGAAAATTCTTGGGAAAACCTTCAGTCAGGATTGCTGGTCTCGACGGGATTTAAAGAAACCTCACACATCAATGGAAAAGGTAATATGATGTGAAACCTTCTAAAACCCACTTTGTCGTGGTCATATTTCTTTATGTAGATTGACTAAAATGCTTTTCAAAAGAACATATTTATTTATGGTTGACGTAAATCTAGATGCTGTCCCTATACTGTGGTGATATTTTGAATAATGAGTAGACAAAAACGAACCATATTATAATATTATTTTCCGTATTACGTAACTTGGCGGATCCCCCCCCCCCCCTCCCCTGAGTACAGGTCACATTTCACCTCCCCTTCCCCTCCGTCGCCCAATTAGTCGCCTCCATTCCACCGAGCGAGATCATTGCAACCTCAGAACAACCAAGACCCATTCAATTAAAATAAAAATCCAAAGAATGCCTCAATGAAACCCCGCAACATATAAACGAAACGCGCTCACAAAGGATTGTAATGAAATGATTAATTTAAAATTAATTAACCGAAACCCAGGGACAGGCTTTGAGCAAACAGAGAGCTAGCAACATCACGGGTGACAAAAAGCGCGAGGCGTCTGTAAAGGTAGCAGGTCTATTAATTACAGGACCCACCGCCGTGCGGCGCGGTGGTCACATGACCTGCATAGCAACTAGGTGGCCGTGACTTTGTTTGACGTGTCCTCAGCTTTGTCACTCAAGCCCTTGCTATGACGACAACGGACAACGCTACAATGAAATAATGCACCAATTTAGGTGATTAGTCCTAACCTCAAAGCGACAATAAATACCTGGAGCTAGACGACTAAATAAAAGACTTGCTCTCAATTCAACACCTACCCCTAGGAGGGCATTCCCTACCAATTACCCTTGCCTACTTTGTCACCTGAAGAGGGGCAAGTTGTCCCTGGGAAAAAAAATCTAAAATTTAATTTAATACTAATCAAATATATCCATTTGCTAATCAAAAGCAGAGCAAGCTCAACGCAAGAGTGATGTAAGCATTGGAGGATTAATAATATGTATTTGTATCAAAAAGAAGAAGAAGAATTCAGGGTAATGTTAACAACAAATAGAAACCTATTTAGATGAATAAATAAATTCGTATTAAGAATCTACCCACTCAGTCACAGAACTGATTTCCAGGTAAGGACATCAAATTTAAAGGACACCAAATCAACCCTGTAGACGCCGACACAATTAACTAGCGAACAATGCTCATACAATACCAATTGCATTAGCATTAATTGACTTCTCACATAAATAAACACGCCTTTAAAAATGTATTGTTTTATTTCGCGATTTGGTTAGTTGGGAAAAAACTCGTTCGAACCCGAGTCTCCCACATTCCAGTTAGGCTCCTTATGTTGAATATGTTGTGAAAAATATGGGACTACAATGTGACGTGGTTTTGTAATAGCCCCGCTCCCGCTCATCTGTCTACGGCCCCAGAATATCGTGGTGGGGGGGGGGAGGTTTTTAGACGTCACTTCAAACCGTTGTTTCCTCCTCAATTCTTCTGCCCCACGCAATAAAATAAATATTTCCCAGGCGATAAAATGTTATTGGTTGTTCACTCCGGCAAAAACAGCCTCGATATTGAAATCACTTTCTATGCCCGCATTCGCTGTCGTCTGGGGAAATTATTTTTAAAACGGCGGTTCTTGTGCTTGGTCCCGACAACTGCGTATTCGCTCGTCGTGTCCTGAAAAATTGTCAATTTCAAAACCTATTTCTATCCTCAATTCAAAACCGCTTCTGGGGGTGAGAGAAACCATCAAAACATACTTTTATTGAAATGACGTCCCGTCGGTATTGTAAAAAGAGAACAAATATTCCATATTCTGAAAATGAGGTTCAACTCCCTGTCACCAAATGTAGAGCATACTCGTCGTTATTTAAATTTTGAAACAATTTTGCGGAAAAAATCTCAGTAATTATTTTATAAAAAAAAACGTTTCGGAATTCGTAAGCCATTTCCATCATCAGGCTAATAAAAACAAAATTCATTATTATCAAAAACATATAAAAACAATCAAAGACAATAACCAAAATAAAAATAATAGAGTTTTTTTCCACTTTTATGAAAATAAGCCCGTATTGTTACTTTAGCATGAAACTCGTTGCCGTCACTATACCATGCTTGTTCCCGCGCTCTAGTCTCATGGTGAAGGTGCCGAGTATATAAATAATCTTTCTGGGGTCTAGCTCCGTTTTCCTACCTACCAGGGTCAACAAAACCATTATGTATCCTTCTTGTTGGAGGGTGAAATGTCAAAGAACAACATGTCAAACAAATATCACACTCGGTTTTATCGTGATACGTGTCACACACATTGACGAACGAACGATGCATATATATATATATATATTCAAATCGTTAATGTTATAAAAAATAATCGTTTGAGTGGGATCGTCTAACAAATCATTCATTTTTATATTCATTTTTATTTTTATTTTATTTTCTCCCCCCCCCCCATTTTTTTAATTAATTGCATTTAATATCCTTTTTGAATTTGTTACCACATTTTGTGTTTTAAATACATTGTTGTTGTAATATTAGTATTTCAAATATTTTTAACTGTTAGTTCATTGCTGTAACTGCAATTCTGCATCTACGTAAGTATATTTATTTAGTTGTCCTCCTTTGTAAATTAATCTTTTAACTGAATAGGATAGACGTTAAATAACATTTTTTTAAGGGGGAAAAGGAGAGCTTCGCTCCCTACAAAGTACAAAGATATACTTTTGACATGGTTTGTTCTGTAAATAAAACACGTGTTGTGTCTAAAGTGCATGGGTCAAGTACAAGCTACAAGTGTACAAGTCAAGAACACTATAGCTACTGAACTATAATCCGGACACGCCCTCAGATCACACTCTTGAGAATGTGGGCAATGCACTCCATGTGAGGAGAATGTTAACATGCTTAAATCTTGCCCGAAAACAAGGAATACTGAAGATTGTTATTTACACTTTGAATTGTTCGTCCAACAGTTCAAACACTTGAGCTGGTTTTAGAATAGTAGACGAATATACCAATTTTAAATGTTAGAAGATGGATTTGAACAGCCAAATCGACCTTTTCCGCCGTCATTTAAGTTTAACTTATAGACACTATTAGTTTGACGTCATTCCATCATCGCCGCATGGAGACGGCCAGTATTGTCTCCAAACACAGTTTTGTTCGCATAAGAAACCCATGAGAGGTATTTTCGACGAAGTCTCGCATTTTTACAGGCATTTTTACACTTTATTATCAATGGCGTATTTTTTCCCGACAAGTTCGACACTTATAATCAGTTATATAACTGAGTGGGTAGACTCTGAATACAATTTATGAATTTATTTTATTTACAACGAGAGAAAAATATGATCACTTGAATTCCATGAATGATTGAATGCTTTATTTCCACTAAAATTAGGCCTAGTTTGTAGGTTATGTTTGCATATTTTAGAATATTTTTAAAGCTTAGATTAACTTTTCTTAAGACTTCTATAATTGATAAATCAACTTGGTCTACTAATACATATTTACATATAGGCCTATCCCGACATTTGTCGGCGCTATACGTGTCGACTCTGATACGAAGTCGGTTTCATTTCTCAGACGTCAACCGACTGAAAGGTTTGAGTTTTCCATCGAAATGCAATGCAAGATGTCTATCTTAAACATGCCCTCGGAATCTTCACAATTTTATATCCGCACATACCTAGTTCAACTGAAGAGGTAATTGCACCTATAAACAGGTTTCCCACGATAAAAAAAAAATAGGCCTATCATTTTTGAGTTATTATGCTCAAGTTATGAGTCTATGAAGTATTGCTGTATAATATGGTTACTGCAGGGCCAAAGTTTGTTTGGAGTCTATTTTCTTCGTTGCTAAGGGCAACCAGTTGCGTGACGTCACCACTAATAGCGTCTATTACGTCAAGATAGAAGACACACCAAAATAATATATTTTATTAGAGAGAGAGAGAAGCTCTCGATGCACTACTGTTCTGTAGGTAGATCCGTGCTTGCGTCATGTCTCATGATCTACACCGAACAAGACCTCCGATTGATGTTGGTTTTTACACTAACCTTCAACAAGGATGACACCAAATGTTTTTGGTGACCGTTGGGATTAAAGGGGCTGGGTTGTAAATTTGTAATGTGAAAATTTTCTATATTTGACACCTCCATTAAAGATCATGCACGATCAGATTTTATTTGTATGTTCTTCTTCGACAATGTGTGGATTATGTATTTTCACAAGCTATTTTAGGTACTTTAGTACTTGCGCTCTTTGGAATAACGCACATCCAATAGTTCGCGAAGCACAAAAACATATTTTGGTGTACATAAATAACAATGCGCATAAAACCTTGTACCTTTGCATTCTAGTGGAACTTGAGAAAGTATAGCTCAATACCGCACCATCAAAAGAAGGTAAAATACAAATTTATAAATAATGGTTGTATTATTTCATTCAAATTTTATAGTTATAGGCGACATTCATTAATGTGATTAACGATTTTTATATTTTGCAAATTTAATTGTTTTAACATGGGTTTACAAGGCGAGTTACTATTCTAAGTCCATGGTTTTAACATCTAGGTGGGTGTCACGAAAGGTTTGCGTATATCAGTGCGCTAAATGTCATTCATTGGTGATGCTTTGATACTTATTGACATCGTCTAGACGACTTGCAGGTGAATGTCTACTACACTTTTCGGTGGAGGTTCCATGACATAGACTATAACAAGGGGCTTATAACTAATTAGAGTTTGCGCAATGTTGCGGCAAAGTAATGCTGCCACGATGCATTTAGTTTATTTTTTGGTTCATAGATAAAAGAAAGAATCAGGTTTTCGAGTTTGCAGTCGTATCTTTAAAACGTGAATGCAATCAAAACTCGAAAACGATACATGGTTATACTAATTAGCGATCCGCACACCACACCACACCACAACACACTGATGTATGGCCGAGTGTTAGTGTAAAATAAAACAATCGAAGATATTATCGACACTGGCTGATATGCTCGCAACCAAAAATAATACTCAATAATGATGTGAGAGTCTGTATAGGGAAGCTTTTACGATGGTGATGTCTTAACTGGGATTGAAAGTCAATTGACGTTTGGCAGTATTCTTTCTTGAATAAACTGATATTTGCATAAAACCCGGCATTGTCCTTCTTTGGTAATTTTAATAACTGAATTGGATAAATAAATTAACAAATACTGGTAGGGATATCCAAAAGAGGGAGCGAAGCTACTTATTCATTAATTAATGTCGAAGTATGAAAAGTAATCTAATGCGTTTCTCCCCAGTTTTCAAATCTCGTTGTTGGTGGAGGTGCCGAGTATGGAGAGGGATACTAAAATCGATAACAGTTCCTCGCTTTTTCCATACGCGTCACTAAAAGTAAAGGAGCCGAGTACAGAAATATTAAAGTTTTCTTGGGGGAATATCCCAACCTAACCCACCAGGGTCACCAAATAGATTCTATGTCTTCCTTGTTTGTTGAAGGGAAATGCCAAAAAAAATTCAAGTCAATCGGAGGTCATGATTAGTTTTTTATCGCTATACATGACACGCACAGACCGACTGACGGACTGACGGACAGAAAATTTATGTATAGTGAAGCTCGATCCATTATAACGGAATTGGTTTGTCCCTTACTTACCACTTTTCCAAAATTGTAAATTAATCATAAAATGCTAATTATTTTGACGTTTCGGTGGGTTTTGGAGATAACTTTTTGACAAAATCCAAAACACGAAAAATTATCTAAAATAACTTTCTTCGATTTCTTCGAAGAGTGCCAACGAAGAAGCCAAGTAAGTATCATTCTACAATGTTAATTTAGCGTCGAAATTTAGAGACACGAAATCCCAGGTTGCCGAGTAAAAACAAGTAAAAACCACTCTTAGAAACTTTTCTACGTCTGGCGTTGATCGTTGCCGTGTTATTATTGCAACAAGCACCGGCGCCTGTGTTAAAGAGCTCATCCCATTACAGACAGACACT
This sequence comes from Sweltsa coloradensis, assembly GCA_024449915.1. NCBI lineage: Eukaryota > Metazoa > Arthropoda > Insecta > Plecoptera > Chloroperlidae > Sweltsa > Sweltsa coloradensis. The sequence goes on from JAMZAV010001175.1 coordinate 79,982, forward strand.
CGGTGGATGTGTCGCCTCCAGAGTCCAGAAACTCATTCCTGTATTCCCTTTATTATCAGAACAACATTTCTCGCGTCGTCACCTCTCACACATCTGTTCACAGGACTCTCTTGTCAAGTCATAATCATTCCTAAGTTCTCTTAGTGCCTTTTTGCTTCTTTTTACCATCAAAACTTTACTTGCCACAGCCATTTTATTAGACATTCTGTTAATCTGTAAAACGGCTGAAAAGTATGTCTGTTTTAAAAGCTTTCATTATTATTTCAAAACATTACTTAAAATGTCAATCGCTATACCACGACTTTGAGAGGAAGAATATTATGCATGCAGAATATTTTCTTCGTGAGACGAATGAGGGCACATCCTTCGGATATTTTCTCTTCCCTAGGCATCCTTATCGAAACGAGACAAAATGTGTAACCCCCCTATAGAAGTTTTACAACAAATAAAACAAAAGCACTAAGAAACCCCTTATTAAACAGTGGATATGAATATGTATGCTATCGAAAGTGAGGGGGGGAGGGGTCAGAAACAGCGTCATTGTGCAGAAGATCTCTTTAAAGTCTTTGAACTTTGCCGACACTCAACAATCAAAAGTAATGGGGTGGGGATGGGTGGGGGTCGTTTTCTCAAATTTGAATACAACGATAAACTTCTAGAAAGCACCCCTTCAAATCGTATATACTTTTACTTTTATTAACATGTTGTCAATGCATGTCAGTACGTAGTGAAGTGTGTGATTGGTGAATATTCAAAAGCATTGCCAAGTACTCTGTGAAGGTACTCAAGGGCATCCGACATTACTCTCAGAATAATTACTGCAATTTTGAGAAAGAAATGTACTTCATTTTTTCTGGAACGTCTGGATCTAGAGACGTACGTGTACGTAGCATTTTCAGTGTCATTTCATAGCGTTTTGTTGCGCCTATTTTTGGCCACCTTAAAAAACTTGTGTATGAAGTTTCCTCATATTTTTATTTTGAAATTATGTCATCAAGTTTGAACCAATATCAACTGAATTAAAATTTGAATAAACAAATTATACTATGTTGAAAGAAATAAAATAGCATCGAATACGCAAAACGCTATTTTCACGTACCTCTAATTATCGTACATTATCTTAGTGATGAGTGATGACCCATCCTATACTATCATGATCACAGAACGTAAATCTGTTACACACTTCTTTAATTTATTTTAAATTTCATACAATTTGTATTTATTTATTCCAGTTATCTAATTTGGTATAAAGCTGGTCTGGTGGTACCTGTAGTAGGGAGGTTGCTCTAGTGTAATGTCGCCTTCAATATTCATCGATGCTTGTTTGTATCTAGACATTATTGTCAAGAGTAATAATGAGACAAAGCTACTTTCATTACTGACTGATGGAGAATAAGTTGAACTGGGTCGTAATCTAAGACTTTGTCTCTTTGACAAGAATTTAATTAAGTACAGCTTTGAGCTTCCAAGCTTCCAAGCTCAAAGTACTCTCTTGCGGTAGCGAAGAAAGAAGAGTTGATTAAAATGCAAGAAAACTAATATTCATGCATTTCAATATTTACTCAAAAGAAAGCAGTGGGTGACTTACTTTTGTAAAACTTTATTACTCGAACATTCAAATCGAAGACATCAAAGTTAAGGAAAACGAGGACTAGAGAAAAATAGGCAGCGAAGCTCACTTAAAAGCATCACTTTTATGTCCGTCTGTGCGTGTGTCACGTCTCACGACAACAACCGAACACGACCCCCGATTAAAATTTTGATTTTTTTTTCTCGATTTGGTTAATCGGGAAACACTCCCGTAGGTGTAATTGTTATTATTTAATACATATTATATAATACATACATACATATACATTGATTTTTCCCGGAAATAAATTTATACTGAATGTTTTTGGTGAGCCTTGGGGTTAAGGGGTCGAGGCTAGCATTTTAAAGGAGAATTTTCCGTACCCGGCACCTCCACCAAAAACTTACTTCAATACACGATAACATTTTATTTCCTTGTTCTTCATCGACAATCTGTTGTTTAAATAGCTTCGGTACGGTGCTTGTTTTATTAATTTTAATTTAAAAACCTTTCTTGGTCAGTGGTATAATATTGACCACAATTAAATCTGCCAGTTTATCATACTTTTAACCCGGGTAAAAACTGCTTTGTTTTATTTGGAATTGGTAGAATTACACAATTTTCGAGGGATGTCCCGGATATTTCGTTAGCCTGTAGTAGATTTAATGTAAATATGTAAAATGAAAAACATTTAAAAAATGAAAAACTGCAAAAAAAATATTTTTGAAAATTAAATAAAATGTTATTTTTTAAACTTTGGTGTCAATTAAGAATCCAAAATCAGCATTCTATTCCTAAAAGATCAAGGAAAAAAATCTAAAAAAATCTTTAAAAAATTTAAAATTCTTTTAAAAACACGAATTTTAAATTGTAAGAAAGACAAATTAGGGGTCCCAGTCTCTTGCCCTATAAAAGGGTTAATTTCCAAGTAATGTAAACATGATAACCTAGAAACAAATTTCAATGCCTAAGTGTATAAGATGCGACGAATACGGATAAGTCTTGTTGTACGACGCCGATATGAGGGGGGTGAGTCTTACTCTAGTTGCCTGGCTAATTACCGCCCTGCCTCCCGCGAGCCTCTCATACACACACACAGTGGCGTACATTCTCCCGGCGCAGCGGGGCGCCAGCCTCCTCGGTTCCGCCCGCTTGCATCGCCATTCATCCAATCATTCATTCACTCACTGCTGCAGCGACGATTAAATCATGCAGAGTGGTAATTGGTCCGATTGAGAAGGAGCTCTCCATGCACAAGCCTCGGGACAAGTGCACTAACTAGTTGCAAGGGTCGCGTGTTTGAGCCCCGCTGTCAACGATTTGTATTGTTTGAGATGAACGTGCATTTAGCCAACAACGTACATCGGGCACAATTATAATGTTTAGGAGACATCAATAATATAGAGATGGTGAAATAGATAAAATAATAGATACAGACATTCATGCAAGAATAATAAAAATATAGGACACATTTGGCAGTTGGCACATAGCTATTAGCTATAGGTCAGGATGAATCCGACGTGTATGAAACTTTACATAGTTGTTAATAAAGCATACATGGATAGCCCTACAATCGTTGATTTCCAATAGTTTTATGGTTATCATGATCAATCCACGAATATGGTACATTTTGGGAGATTTAAAGACAATCAAAAAAACAAACTCAATTTAATATTTTTAATTGTTTAAATAATTTCTTGAAAAGTGTTACTGTAGAGCACTATATTTCCGCTTCCGTGACAACTATCCCCAAATTGTAACCAACTATATCGCACGTCCAATATTGCGGCAATAAGACGGTTGTAATATATTATTATCTTTGGTTAGACTGTAATTGCACATATTGTATTTCTATGATGCTCTTTAGGCTTGATATTATGATTCAAAATTATTTAATAGATGGAAAATCAGATTGCAAATCATAATATCCTTTAGAATAATTATCATGTTCGGTTTGGTTTAGAACGAATTTTTCAATTAAAAAACTGGAAAAACTTGGTGTTGTAATAGTAACGCCAGCACCGTAGTTTACCTGCCAATCACTTACTAGTTGCGAGGTTAAAAACATAGGGAAATAGACACGAATTATGCCGACTGATTTATACACAAATGCTGACGAGTTTTGTCAACAATGTGAAGTGTTCCCATTATAATAATTTCGCCACGTTTCCCACGGACGAGTGATAGATTAAATTCACCGAGCCCACCCAGGGTAAACCTAGTGGATATTATGCAAACTAATTAAAACGAGCAACAGCCTCCGAGTCACTGCAACTTGATACTTCTTAATTAGAAGCCAAGGTCGGTACATCTCCTGGCGAAGGTCGATGAACCGAACTTTTCGTCGCAATAGTCCATCTTCCATCGAAGGTCCCGGTAGTACACGTCACGATGGTCCGTATAGAGTACAAGTTATTATTATAGGTGGACTAAATTTTATTAAAATATATTTCAGTGAACTGTGTTATGTCTCATTGGACAATACGATAGGTATTAGGGGTCGCTATTAAATGGCGATATCAAGGAATAAATACAAATTCATTCTTTGGCGAGTTTTGGAAATATTCGGCAATACTTGCCGTTTTTGAGACGAGATTATATGTTATACTGGAGTAATATATTTTGGGATATTAGTTGAAACTATTTATTGACGTTTTTATCGATTCCTCCAGCAACCTGTCCGACAAGTAATTAAATAAAAAACAAGTGCGCTGTGAGAAGACATGCAACAACCTTCCAACCAAGTCGCGCAAACGATACCTGTTTTTCGTTCGCGAGCTCGAATAATGAATCCAGTCCCAGAAAAAGACTAATTACCTATCCACGGCGGTGCTTCCTCGTGATTCTCGCGGTAATTATCCAACTGCAGTGACTTTAACCTCGAAACCAGCGCACTCTCTTGTTCTCGAGACGAACTAAATCATTAATGACACAATCAGGTGTGCAGTGCACAGCCGCCTCGGGCAAGCCTCCTATAGATCCACGGTATCATCCTCCTGTGTGGAAGAAATGTCTCACGTTCAAACAAATTTGTTGAAACCACTAAACCGATTACTAAAACGTGGAATAATGAAGTATTAAGCTCATTTTTAAACGAACAATGTAAGAAACATTTGATCCATGTCCTACTCATGTAGGCCTACCTTTCTAAAAACTCAAATACTATGTTTATCACTTTCGCCGCCCCGCACCTTTCTGCTTCTCAAGCTGGGCATACTCGTCCGTTTTCACAAAAGGATGTGGAAATGGTATACTTTAAAGATCTTAAATTTGTATCAACATTAAGAAAGTCTTAGCAATTTTTTTAAACAAGGGTTAGAGCGTTCGTGTGTGTTCGGATTCGTTCGTGTGTGTTCGGATTCGGTGGTCTTGATGCGTTGACAACAGTGCTGCTAAGGGTGGCCAAGGCACGTACTAAAAAAACAATCTAGTGCAAATGTGAAATGCACCGCCAACTCCACTCGTATCGGGCGATCTTCCAGGTCCACCGGCTGCAGAAGGCGGTGAAGATATAGATGGGCGTCGCGACGACACCCTGCCACGACGAATAGCTCCTCTAAATTACCCCTCCCCTAGGTGGCAAGGAACAAAGGAAGAAGATGATTCTTTTAACGCTACTTAATTTAATTCCAGATCAACACAAAAAACCACGACGATATGCCATGACCGCGGCATGAGCGAGCGCTCTACTAGGCACATCAAAAGCAGACTAATCCTCACCTGTACGCCGAAGAAAGACGTGTCACACTTGCATCTGTCGGCAAATACTTGTGAAACAAAATCGAGGAATACGATTTGAATTATCATCTTTATTCTAATGCGACAAAATATTTGGTAAGTGAATTAGAATCTGATTAGTGAAAACTTGCATATCATGTCCAGCAAAAGTATAATGCGCACGACGAACAAAAAAAACTGATATGTACCAATTTGAAATTAATCAACTCCATTCAACGTTCGCGCATACGAACATATTTGGTAAGAGATTAGATTTGATTATTGAAAACTGCATATTAGTTCACTCAAATTAAGTTAAATGAAATTGATAAAAAAACCCTGCTATTGACCCATTTTGTCTTTAATAAGTGGGAAACAATAGGGCAATGCCAAGCTGTTCGCCCGGATTCTCCGCCAGGATCGCATGATCGGGTTTGGTCACAGGACTAATTTACATGTGGTTGATTATTGAAAAACTGCATATTACAGTTCACTCAAATTAAGTATAAAATGAAAGATTGATAAAAAAAGAAAAACCTGCTATTTTGACCCGATTTTGTCTTTTAATTAAGTGGGAAACAATAGGGCTGGTTCGCCCGGATTCTCCGCCAGGATCGCATGATCGGGGTTTGGTCACAGGAATAATTTACATTGCGGTTGAATTATTGAAAAACTGCATATTACAGTTCACTCAAATTAAGCATTAAATGAAAGATTGATAAAAAAGAAAACCCTGCTATTTTGACCCGATTTTGTCTTTTAATTAAGTGGGAAACAATAGGGCTGGTTCGCCCGGATTCTCCGCCAGGATCGCATGATCGGGGTTTGGTCACAGGACTCTTTACATTGTGGTTGAATTAATTGAAAAACTGCATATTCCAGTTCACTCAAATTAAGTGTAAAATGTAGGATTGATAAAAAAAGAAAACCCTACTATTTTGACCCGATTTTGTCTTTTAATTAAGTGGGAAACAATAGGGCTGGTTCGCCCGGATTCTCCGCCAAGATTGCTGATCGGGGTTTGGTCACAGGACTCTTTACATTTGTGATTGATTATTGAAAAACTGCATATTACAGTAAAATGAAAGATTGATAAAAAAGAAACCCTGCTATTTTGGCCCGATTTGTCTTTTAATTAAGTGGGAACAACAGGGCAATGCCAAGCTGTTCACCCGGATTCTCGCAAGGATCGCATAATCGGGGTTTGGTCATATTGACTCATGATATTGACTCTTTACATTTGAGGTTGATTAATTGAAAATCTGCATATTCAGATCTTCACTAAAAAAAATATTAACGGTAGTATTATGCCTTTAATATACTATATCCAAGTTCCGCTAGTCAAGTCCGCATATAAATCTACAGCATTCTTGTTTTTACTCAAATTCCTCTATATTTAATTATAGAGATTTAAGATAACGTTTAAATAAAAATATGGTCTTCTAAAGAGTTTTTAAAGCAATAAATGAAAAGACGTACACTAAATTTCAAGCTGTGTCCAGGAAATATATTTGTTGGCTTGAGTTTTGACACGTGAAAGGCGGGGAAACACATTAACGTTGTCGCACACGAATCAACCGAGAAGTCCACAAAACGGGTCGAGAGAGAGAGAGAGAGAGAGAGAGAGAGAGAGAGAGAGAGGAGGTATTTCAGGTCCAACAAGGCTTTGCTCGAATTAATTAATTATTCGGACGAGATTGTCGGTAAACGGTGTTAAAGCGCGCTATCTCTGGTGGTCCGCTCGGCTCCGGCGTGACACGAAACTACCAGGAATTCGAGTCCTCTAACGCCGAGTGTTGAGTGAGGAGACTGAACTGGACCAGTGGCGTAGATGCTGGGAGGTGTGTTTTATAGGTGGATGAAACTGGAGAAGTAACTGTCAAAAGTAGAGTGTGGACAAGGACATGGGAGAGTGGCGATATAAAATATTTTACAATTGGAATTAGTATGCACCCAAAGGGTTTTTATGACATTAAAATAATTATAGGCCTATAATAAATGTTAAATGGATATACGGTAATTCGATCAGTGAATGCAAAGATTTGAAGTATGGACACAAGAAAAAGACGATAAGAGAATTTATGACAATAGACAATCTTTGATATTATTGATCACATACATTTTCTCAGTGCAAACCTCTTTAGATGTTGCTAACTGCACAGGTTAAACTAATAAAAATATTTTGAGAAAATGGTATGGAATGACCAAGGGATGTAAGTCGTATTCAATCCCAGAGCAGCAATCTTTTGATATGTTTCAGAATTGATACCATATAAATACATAAAACAGTATATATTTTTATTTTTTAAATGTATTTTTCTCGCCACTCGGCGAGAAGGCCGAGTGGCGAGAAAAATTATAATAACAAGGCAAGATCGGCCAAGATATACCAAGAGAATGATTATAGGAAATGTGTTACGATAGTACATGAATGGTAAGATTTGTATAGCAAGATCAAGATGATATGTCGGCAAAGTATAAAGTTACAGTGCTGAATGACAGTATGAAACAGTGGCAGGGACATGGGTTAGATCTATTATAACAAAGTTATTATACGGATATAAGAGCATTTGAATGATGGCAATAAGTCAACAGTAAAAGCAATACAAGAAAATACGAACGATCATAACGTGTCAAGGTGTCGAGATGGAAAGATGCGCGAGTGAGAACTGTAGCAACAACGTAGATTCCTCCACATAGGAAAGTCATTCATCCGTATCGTCAAACTAATATTTCCCTCCATCCTTGACGGTAATTGCCTTATCAAGGCTGCACCTGTTGCCGCGAGAGAACGACAGGTGTGCGTGGCTCCTATCACTCGGGCAGACAGTGGGAATCCTAACCGGTGTGATCGTTGATTGTCTTTAGGGAAACAAAATGAAAATTAGTAGAGCTTGCTCGATTCCGTAATTAAATCAGTAGCTCTCTCAAAGTGTCTACTCAGCTGACTCAAAGGGCCGCCTCCGTTCCGCCCACCCAGGAAATCAAATTATAAATTGTTAAGTAAATATGTATGACCTAACGAACCTTGAGAAATTAAAATTGTCTTAAATTAATTATTTCGCTCATTTTTTTTGCCGAAGAAAAATTTCGGGCCAAACACTTTCTTTCAAGCTTTTTGAAAACTTGATGTTTTCACTGCTGCCGGACATACATCCCAAACTTTTCAAATATCACACACAGTTACACATCCATGTTTAAACTTCTATAGTGTTAGTAAAATATTGAAAAAAAAAAAAAAAATTAAAAAATGGTTAAAAAGTCAAAATGTGTCTATTTGAGTGCTTACTTTCAGTCTTTAGAACTTTTGACAACGCAAGACTGCGTATATATCCTAGCATATTTTAGTTATCTATCAATATCATATTTATTAATATTTATTTATTATTCATTATGTTCCTGACAGCAACAGAAACAGTTTTTTTATGTATTCAAAATGCCTACTTTTCCCTCTTCACATAACCCCATCCCCAGAATAAAATCGTGAGAGGACGAATGTCCTGACCTACCGAGGTCTTAAAAGCTCAAGCCCTTAGGCCCATCCATGGTCAATTCCGCTTGTTCCCCCTACTCCCGGTACGCCACTGTGAAGTGACGTATTGTCACTAATATAACAAAAGGAACATCTAGGTTCGCCACTGGCATCCATGCCCCCTGTGAATCCTTGCTATTCTAGCGACAGAGGACTAGGCGACCAACCAGCCAGGAATGTGCTACACAGAGGTGTTTGAGCGCGGAGATGCGAGCTGTAATGAGCTTCATTAGTTCAGGCACTCGGAGATCTGATAGGCTTTAATTAGACATAAACTGCTCTTAACACCCAATTAGGCGACGATACGTCACGTCTGTCTGTCTGTGAGCATTGGAGTAACGAGGATTAGTGCAACCCCAACACTTAGTGTTACTTCTTACCACACTTACACAAGTGAGGTGAATAAATTAAATTAATCAAAACATATTATATTAAATCATGTATCATTATTAATTTGTATACCCATTTAGTACGCCCAACTATGCTAGTTTAAAAACAATATAATTCGCCGTGCGTTGATATTTTGGGCGCTATGCCGGGTAAGCATACCACTTTAAAAAAGGTTAACCCCTTATGTCCCATTTAAATTGGTGGAGGCGCCGGGTCATACATGTTAAAACTTATGGGGGGCTAGCCACAACTATCTTCTTACCCCCAAGTCACCAAAAACATGCTGTATAAAAAAAAGGCAATCGGAATTCAGTTTCGTTTTTTTTGTGAGACGTGACACACGTACAGACGGACGGACGTACACAAAATTTATGCTTATATAGGAGCTGCTTCGCTCCCTAATATTGATTATAATTAGAGATATGTGAAAATAGCGTTTCGTGAACAGATGCTACAAAGCTTCATTTAATATTACATAGCATCTATTCTTTTTTTGCTATACACATTTTTAATCAGTTGATATTGATTCAACCTTGATGGAATAATTTCAAAATAAAAATATGAAAAAACTTCGTACTCAAGCTTTTGAACGTGGCCCAAAAATAGATACTACAAAACGCTATAAAATGACACTTGAAAATGCTATTGCATGTATCTCTAATTATTCCATATGGTCTATTCTAGAATATTGCAAGGGAAGTACAAGCATGATTTCAGTCCAACCAGTGACTAAATATACTTAAGTTTTCATGGGCGTACCAAAAAGTTATTTAAAACAATTAAAATTATAAATTTTAGAAACTCAGCCAGGAGCAGGATTTTGAGCCCAGAGACTGGGTCGTTTTGCATTGGAAGTAGAAACAAACTCCCAGGACCACCTAGCCGCTAATACGTCATACTTCTGAATGGCAGGTAGGACTAGCGCGACGTGTGGAGGAGACCTTGCTTGTAATGTGTTAATGATGTAGGGCGGGGCTGGCGCGAACACAGGCAGGACCAACGCCTCATCTGAACGAGACCTCCTCTGCGAGGCTGTGTTGACCAAACCAAACCACTGACATGTGGGCTTGTTGCTTCCAACACGCTCTTCGTTCACCTTGCGTCACATGTCCAGGCTTTCAACCAAGTTTAGATTCACTTATAAAAGTGTATTTTATCATAACCCAAATTCGTGGAAAAAATACAATCGAGACACAAGTTGAAGTTATAGTAAACAAACAAACTCAAATTTGAGCTTCCAGTACGTGTTTTTTTTTTTTTTTAATGTGCTAGGCTGTATTCAATTTTCCTTTCCTGAATTTCAAAGTTATATAAAAATTTTAAAATTTTAAAAATATCAGTTCAGCAGGATCAATCAAGCTGTAGTGGACAGCAACTCAAATTTGAGTTGCGTGGAGTTTAAATAACTACAATTTTTTATAGTTGAGTTTCCCTTCATAATGTTGTGTTCTAAATTAAATACACATGTTTGGCCAGTTTTCTGTTCTGACAATGTCATCATCATCGCCATGGTTTATCAAATAATTGGATTGGTTCCATACATCACTATTCATCTCTTCGTCGGTTATTCCCTTCTTAGCCCACATCCTTGCTGCAAGTGTAGTTAGTTAATGTATGGCCCTCCTTGTAAACACAGCTTAGAAGCTAATTTAATCGACATAAAATAAATAACAAAACTCAAAGTTAAACGTTTGGTGTTTTATTAGCCGGAAACACGCAGAGCTGAAAACATTGCTCGATTAAAACACGTTTTCTTTTATACCCTTGTCACCGTCTACGCTGGTAGATAAGTTAGAGCCTCGTACGGACCTGGACAAGATCAGGGCAGCCAGTCTATCGGCGGACAGGTGTTATACTAGTCGCACTGCCAGTCTGATACTGGCAACAACTTGTGTCAATTGATTTAGTTTTATGTTCGAGCCAAGTTGATGAATTTCCTCTCACCAAAGTCCAACTTGAAAAGTGATGTTTTTCTCTCCCCCCTCAATAAGAAGTTTAGTTGCTATCTTGTTGGAAGTGTCCCAAGATATGCGGTATTTAAGACCTGGTTAGAACAGAGGGAAGCAGATGCAAAAAAGTTTGTGAGCTCTTTTGAAAATTTGTCAGGATTGTTAACTGTTTGAAGTAAAGAAAGGGAGTTTATAAATACGTTCGTTTTGTTGTTAGGTGTGGTATGCGTGAGTTTGTCAAGCTTTCTACGGAATCACCTGTGACTTTTTGTTTTCAGTTTCTGGACAAGAAGGGTTGTCCCAATTCTGCCCGGTTTCAACAACATCCATTAATTGTTTCCAATTTCACACATTTTTACTTGAAAAAGTTATTTTTGCAAAAGAAATCCATATTACGTTTAGATACACGATGGTAGTCATGTTTTTCATTTGCAATATCAATCCTTGCATGTAACTGTGTGCACCTAATTCGTTTTCAACCATTTTTTTTTATTATTGGGGAGAATTTTACAAAACTAAATAATCATTTATTATAAAGGCAATATTTTTACAATCACTCATTAGGACTAAACCTTTCTAAACTAAATTCAAAATATATCACTTTTAATATTTAATACAATTCAGAAGTTAAAAAATCCATCTCGATCGGGGTACGAACCCGAGTCTTCCACATTCCAGACAGGCGCCTTAGGCCTTTAACTTCTGAATTGTATTAAATATTAACAATTCCACCAATGGGAGCATTTCCCGACTAACCAAGTAGAGAAATATACCTACTTTTAGTTAATTTATTTAAATTATTTTTGTTATATTTATTTAAATTAATTGACATGACGTTGACTGGAGATAGGAAACCAAAAAAAACTTAATAAACTTAACTTTCATCAAAAAGTCAGATCCCAAGTTTGTCTTTCAATATAATTATTTAAAAAGTGAGACCCCTTCAATCAACACGTGTTCCGCGCGTGTATTACCCAACCCATGCAACTACCCGCACTACCCGTACATATCGGTGACGTCACTTTGTGATTAATGCACGAGGCTCGGGCCGGGCATGAGTTATCCAGCCTGCCACGCACATAGACAGCTCGGTAGAATTAATTGAACACAAACCTTATGTAAATACAACCAAACCAAATAGCTTATATTACCCACGGGGATGTGATTGAAAACATCATGTGACAATGAGATGAGACGAGAGGAATATTAACTGGCCGGTAGTAGTAACTTGTTTGGGAGATGCTAATGTGGGTGCGTGCGTCTGCATACCAGGGTACATATTAGGCTAGAGGTTTCAAGGTAGGCCCACTCACTCACCATTAGGATTAGGACCCCTACACGTTCAGCGATACAGTCGGTCGACGTCCAAACTTCCTAAAAGAAGAAGAGAAAATAAGATTATTTTTGAGAATTCGAAAAATTTGAGCTCGTAAACTTACTCGGAGTGGAAGGTTGGAATTTAATTAATCAGCGGTGGCGAGAGCTGGGTTAATGTTGGGTGTCTCGAAGCAGTTTTAGGTGTGGTAAATAATTGATTAAGAATGTTCAATAAATAGATTGAGCTCCAATATAGAGCGGATTCCGAGGTTTAAGCTTAAATTTATTTTTATAACTAGGCGAGAACACATCGTGATTTAGGAAGTGAAACATGCGATATATTATAAAATACAAAATGTATGGTCTCCTATTTAAAATCGAAATAAATTTTAAATATTTAGATTGTCATCACACATGCATACATCATTCTCAAATTTGGCTTTCAATTAGAGTTGTGGATAATCTAATAAAGCAGTAACGTTTTTTCACAAATGTTATTTTCCAACTGTCTTCAATGATGAGTTTAATAGCTTCATTTGAGGATAGACTGATTGAGACGATGAGCTGTGATTGTGTGGCTGGGAGGATCATGCTGGGTTGACTCAACCACAGGTGACTTCTAGCAAGCAGGTTGAGGAAAAGACCGCTTTAGAATGATACTTCTTCCTAATTGAATTTTACCGGAATCCCAATATCAATGTGTGGTAGTATAAGTAGAAGATTTTTCTGTTACCATTGGCGTGATTCTTGTAAAAACAGGTTCCAATTCTTAGATAGTAAAAGATAGGATTGGTTTAAGTTGAAAATTAAATGTATTTCCCCGTCAACTCAGTAAATTCCCAGAGTTAATTGTGAGTGCACATTGAGGAACATACAATGTACAATTTATTTCATACACCATCTTTTTATAGCACCCTCAATGTCACCATTGACGACTGTTTGTCGCATTGAAATTTATTGACAACTTCAATAAGAGTTACAGCTGTACACAACGCTTAACTGTCCATATAACGTGATTAATAATGTACACGTATACGATTCAACATTTAAATTATATTACCTTGTAAATCTCTTAATCCATCAGTGCTAGATTCAACGTTTGAGGATGTTCAAGAGATTTGTTCATTGCCTTGTTAAATACAAGCGAGTTCGTCCCCAGTAACTCTTTTCAAAGGTAGTGGATGTAATTCATTGCAAAGCTGGTTACCTCGATCCTAAGTCTTACCTACCTCCTTGATCAATATTAACACCTTGAATCTAAGTTTGTCTTGACTGGGCTAAAGCCTAAGTTACTACTCCTCAGTCAGAACTTACGCAAAAACATGACATGACTGAGTTTGGACAAGGATGGTCTGTAGGTAAGTGCCTTATAGTAATGCACCACACAAGAAAGAAACATATTGCGGCTTAATATGCTTTAAAAATTGTAAATCCTCAACTTGAACGATCTTATTTTTAAATTATTTTGTCTGGACTTGTAAAATTGTTCAAAATGTTGTTTCTTTAGTATATTCGTTCCCATGATAACTAATAATACATCAATGTCGGCTTTGGTCAATTTCTACATAATTTTTAAGAATTAGCGTAAGCTGAGTGGACAAAACCCCTCATGTAAAGGAAAGAAATACCCAATTCTTTAAACCTAAAGTAAATAAAATAAAATTCTCAACTTTGTTACTTTACCAGTAGTTTTTTTCTAATTCATATTGCTTCAAAGTTCTAATGAGTGTTTGAGTCACCATCACCTGATCGGAAGCAGGCAGCCTGTAGGTATCAGAAGGCCCCTCGCAACACACACAGGATACACGGTATAGGTAGTCCTCAACTGGGCATGATGAATTACCTCCCCCCTACGAAGATCCCGCCCACCCAATCTTCGCGACCACCTCCCGTGAATAACAATGCGTGTCCACATTGATTGGAATCGATAGACAAACAAACACATCAACAGGATGTTACGTCATCATGGTAATAATAACAGCCAGACATCTGGAGGTTCCTAATGAAGTAATTATTAGCGGTTTGTCATCTCGGCGAGATGGAACAGTAATTAGTGGGGGGGAGGGGGGGGGGAGAGTCCAAGGTGCGGAACGAGGTGATGCATGTGAGATGGTGTGAGTGATAACGATACGAGAGAGATATTTATCTCTCAATTACATAAACAATGTGGCTTTGTGGGAATCAAGAAGTCCCCTTTATCCAGAGTCCCGACAAGCGAGATCACACGTTTAGTTTTATGTCCGTCTGTACGTGTGTCACGTCTCACGATAAAAACCGAACAAGACGTCCGATTGAAATGCATTTTTGTTCAGTTCAGTTCAGTTAATTTTTTTTTATTTCCATAGACATTTTTTACAATGTTTAAATGATATAGTACCCTTTCAGGTGTACAAGAAATGGTCAAGTTTGGGAATAAAAAATAAGAATGTAACTAATAATAAGTACAAAGTGAACATAGAAAAAAGCAAATAGCAGAATTTGAAAATTGAATTAAATTTAAAAAATGTGAATGACAAACCACTTTAAAATGAAACGACGACAAGAATTGTGCCGATTTTTTTGGTAGCCCGGAATGAAGGTCAGGGGGCGGGGCAAGTATCACTCAAACTTTACAAACACAGACCCGGCACCTCCACCAACAACAATATTTCAATTCAACCAATATAACATATTTTAGATTTACACCGCCCCCCCCCCCCCCCCAAAAAAAAAATAATATTAATATCGACACTTAAAATTTGAACAATGTAAAGGAACGTATTCATTAATTTTTGTATTCTTCTTCGATGTTCTGTTGCTTCTCTACCTCTTTTGGGTACTTCTAATCCACATTGCAAATCTTCACATTCGTACAGTAACGTATCCTTCCCGTGATATCTTTATAATTAACTCCAGTAGGGATGCTGCAGCATGTAGCTCCAGTACACAGAGTCCGATATAGAGACGTTCTTCAACCTGAATGGCTGTTCCATTTGAATCAATCTGTATTGTTTATTGTGCTATTGACGGCGGAATAAAGGGTTAGCTTGGCAGGAAGTCTGTTGTGTGCATGGTTGATAGCGGGACGTGCGCTCTGAATGGAGCCTGCTGATTGGCAGACGGAAGACAGACAGACGGCTTGCAGGAGCAATTCAAATTATACAAGCAAATTAAGATGTTTTGGATGCTGGTCCGTTCCGCACTCGGAGACACGGCGTGATACAATTCCCGACTCGGTGGGCATTGGTTCGAGTCCTATCGTCTGTCTGTCTATCTAGCTCACTGTATGTGTCCAGTACTGGCTAGGTAAATATGTACTCATCTCAGAGGGTATCGACAGTCATATATAATATCAGCTAGATTCTAGATTCTACATTCTAGATTCTACATTCTAGATTCTAGATTCTAGATTGTCGGTTAAATTCATTCATACACTTCTCATAAATCAAGCAGTTGTTAGTTTGAAGCAGAGAAAAAAAGAAAAAAGAGGTTGGTTTATTGTTAGTTGTTACTCTTATTTACGTTGTAAAATGTAATTCTAAATTTCGTGAAGTGTACGTTCTGAATATGTAAGAAAATACATATTTCAATTTTTCTTTAAAAAAAATAGTTGTAATATTTTGAGATTTTATGACTTTTTAAATGTACCAGTTACGATATAACTGACAGAACAAATCCTTACTCGTGATGCACTTGCATCCATTTATTCTGTTTGACAGTACAAGAAACGCCTGTTGTTGGATAATGAGAAACGAAAATATATTAATATTCGACTAATTCTCGGCATATTTTTAATTCGAAATCGTAAGACACATCTTTAAACCATAGAATCATCCTCCCCCAAGACATAGAAAATCCTCCCACTTCCATTGAGTGAGTTATGTTCGGACATACCGTAGTTAAACACGACAAATAAAACGCCATCCGCCAGTAAAATAGAGTCGAGTGAGATATGTTAGGACACGCTGTATAGTTTAGTCCATCAAATAAAAACACAACAAACATCCTGTATAATAGACTCGGGGGAAGCGTGTACGGGCAGGCGATAGAGTGTTCGGACATCGAATCTAGAGCCTCTATAATAGAATAGAGCAGAGTCTTGCGCCAGGAGAGGACAAGCAATAAATTCGCGTTTATTGCCGAGAGAGGTGGTATCTAAGACAAAACAATTCAGAGTGGGTTGGACGGAGTGAGTGGAGTGGAGTTGGCACCAGTCTACTCGGTTGATTCTCTCAGAATTACTTGGCATTCATTCATTCATCGTTCCGTTCAATTCATCTCTCTGACTCGGCCGGGATTAGAACCCGGGCGCGACTAGACGAGAATTACACGGCATGTGGCAACGATACCTATAAATTCAAGGAGATATAGCGCTCTACAATAATTCATTAGTGTAGAATCTAAACATTTAACTTAAATAACTTAATGCTGCAAAAATCCAATAAAAAGCTATAAATATATGTCTCTAAGTCCATGATGCCACTAAAAATGTACAATATTATTATAAAGAAAACTAAGCATTGAAAATTGTTATAATAACAAATTAGTATGAATATTACACCCTTCAACATTTCAATTGATCTTTCAGTACCATGTAATAGTGCAGAAAAATACGCCGAACACATAGCTATCAGGGTTTGAAATGAATACATAATCTCCGGATACACTGACTGTACCGCGGTTGTCAAAGCCAGATTTAATCCACAACGACCACCCAAGGGATTCCCCACATCTCAATGAAATTTACAAAAATGTAAAAAAAGTAATCTCTAAATCCGGACAATTTAACGGTTGAATATTTTTAGCCACGGGGAGAAAGGTTTATATTGGCAACACAAAATCTAATTGAAGGAACAAAGGCGTGCTGAAACGTGGATAATTGGCACAAGTATTCAGCCATGTACTAGAATTAATATAGCACACATCATATAGTTCAAGTTTTGTGTCACAACACACGTCATTACAGGAGTTTATTATCATGAAACTGTCATTGAGCCTGTATCACCTAAAATGACTATTACTATTAGTTTTATGAAATTATGCAATTGACGAAGTCGTTTAACGTAAAATTACTGTTAGAGAAACAATTTCACATTATAAAATGATTTAAATTTTAATTCAAATGGCTATAGGTGAAGCTATTCATACGCCAAGCAGTTCCATATGAAAGGACTGTGAATGAAACAGCATCGTACTTTCATCATGTAAAATTATGACTCAAACTACTATCAGTGATACAGTACCACGTAAAATGACTATCAGCGAAGCAGTCCCACTGAGACGACTGTCAGTGAAGCAATCTCACATGAAATGACTGTCAATGAAGCAGTCCCACGTGAAATGACTGTCAGTGAAGCAGTCCCACATGAAATGACTGTCAGCGAAGCAGTCTGCACCACCACGACTGTCAGCTAGTGACCCCGCACCACCTAAAGAGTTTGTCCGCGGCCCGGTGTGCCCATGTCCGTGTACCGGCCGAGTGTTTTTGCCCCGAAATGCCTCCTCGTCCTCATCGACGAACGCATGATCGCCCCGCTTTCAGCTCGAATGGACTCTTCACTAATGACTGCAGGCTGACTGGTTGCGGTTTGTCTGGCCGGCTTCTTACTTCTTCACGCAGTTGATCCACTTGATTGCCATCTTCCTAGCTTCCAACTTCTATCAGTGGGCACCATTATTAGCCTTGTCATAACAGAGCCGAGACTACAAACAATGTAATGTGCTCTCATTCATCATCACCTTTGCAACTTTAAATAAATGTTGAGACTTCTTTTGTTCCAATGTCAGAAACGTCGTTTTCTTTATTGTGTATGTTTTCTCCAATGAAATTTACTAAATTGCCATTTATTATTTTTTTATTTTACAGTGTAACAAAGTCATTGTATCAAGGGTTTGGAAAAACAGGCATAACAACACAAATTATGACAATTTGAACGTATTCTCTGCTAGACTCAGCGGCTCCTCTTGAAATGTTTTATTTTGACATTAAATTTGTTATTTTGTATATGGCTTTTAGTGGTAGCGGTACGCAAAATAATACTGCATTTTTTGAACACGGTTTGCCGCTTTGCACAGTTGTAGGTGGGATCATTATAAATATTTAAGGATGTGGAGGCATTCAAAATTTCCCTTAGAATTCAAAATGGCGGCCATTTTTCAAAACGATGTCCTCGGATACAAAAGTTCCTAAGGTGTGTCTAATAATCTATGTTTGGTATCGTTTTCGTATATTTTTGACTCGAAATCCACGAAAATAAGGTTAAAATAAACATCCGAGTGAAATTGTAGAATTTTAAAATGTATTTAGTTGTATTTTCAAGAAAATCTTCTTGGATTGTGTCCGACGTAGAAAATCCCTTACCCTACCCCTGTAAATGTTTCTAGCACAAATTTTTATGATTATATCGTTTACTCTTAACCATTTTTTAAAATTTTTAACCTATTGGTCAGTCATTGGTTCGGCAACCAGGAGTGTGCAACAGGTGGTTAATGATTTCTATGCTGATTATGATGCTGCACTTTTTTAACACGGTTTGGCTCTTGGCTCAGTTGAAGCTGGTACCCAATAGATTTTTTTAAGATGTGGAGGCAATAAAAATTCCCTTGGAATACAAGATGGCGGCGATTTTGGCAAAATTACCTTTTGACACAAAACTTTTCTCAAAATGACTAATAATATCATGTTTGGTGTCACGTCCATATGAATTTAAGCCAGAGAATACGAATTTGAGTTCAAAATATTCGTTATTGATACAATTTACAAATTCCTTGTTGCTATTTATCTCAAATCGACTAATTGATAGAAATAATAAAGTAAAGAATATGTGTTTTAAATTATTTGTTTATTGCAATTTGTTACCTCTGCCCCGCGTTCTACACTAACGTTACACATAACTCTCTTGGGTGGAATTCTGACATTCGCTTTTGCAGTTGGTACACATCAGCGTGCACGGGACACCTGCGGAAGCACATATGCACCTAGCTGTGCAGCCTTTTTTACAACCGCATTTCAGTAGTTCTCTGCAACTCTGCCACACTGCTGGTAGTGTAGTCCACTGGGGAGTCCACATTCCTTCATGCTGCGCCCAACCCCAGTCAGCTGGAGATGGTAGGGCAGTAATGACACCGTCTGCCTGACCCCATATGTGTCCTCCCTGGTATGTTGCACGAAGAGTGTGGAGGGTAAGGGCGTCAACTGTAGGAGGAAGATTACGCAATGGCTTACTCTTGGCAGCAAACAGATACTTTCGTGCTTCGTTTACACTACTCATTTTATTCTCTGCCCCATAGAGAAGAGCGACAAAATGTTCAAGGAGTTGTACGACGTCAGGCTGTAGTGATGTTAGTGGTCTCGAGATGGCAGCAAACGCACTTGTAACATCGTCATAAGCTTTCCACTTCTTCCAGGCAGAACGCTTGCCTTTAGAATTAAAAGCAGAGACCGTGTCACAACCAGTGAATGCGTGAAAACCTCTGAGTGCGATAGATTTTACTTCTCCAAGCTCGTTTGCTATTAGATGGATTAGTAAGGATCGCTGCTTACGACCAACACCATAAAAGATCCAAAGCTCAGTTAGCCCACATGATTTCAGGACGAAAAAAAATGATATAGCTAGCACAACTACGTCTGTGTCTGTAGTGTAAAGAAGAACCGTTTTGGCACCATGGACGGCCATATCGCGAATGTGAAGGATCAGGCGTCCATCGGCTTCTTCCATTTTGTCACATGAAGCGCCAACTAAGGATGTATCTTGACTGACTGATGAGAGAATTTTCATGTTAACGTTTGTGACTACATGAACGTTTTCAAAATTCTCTAAGGCAAAATTGGCAAGAAAACTGAAAAGCTCTTCTTTGTTCCTTGAGTTTCTTAGAAAGTCTGACCAACAGCGTGGTAGTTTTGATATTGCGGTTACTTGACGGCGTGTCCCAGATCCTCTTTGATCTCGAACAGTATTCTTTATGCTGTCAATTGAGTATGTATCCCACACAACATCTAATCGTTTTGAAGACAAGCGAGTAACATTCCTCATCAAAGTGGCTTGGAAATCTTTTTCACAGTATTCACCAAATGTTTTCGAGTGTCGTGGTTTCAGACTATGAACGAGGGCTGCTCCATCGTAAACAAGTCCATCGCAACGACCAGAAAATTCAGTTGGCGGAACCATGTCGGCCAGGATATTGGTCAGTTCGCATTTGGTACCCATGCGAAGCTCACCATTTACTGAAATCGAAGGTGGACAAGCCTGATTTTCGTGTGAAAAAAAATCATCTAAATCCAATTCCCTGTGCTGACTTGCAATGAATAGTTTAGAGAAAAGCTGCTCATCACATTCCTTGCTCTTATTCCCTGCATACGTTTTTTTAGGTTTAGCCGTGAAGATCTTTGTGTTCACTCTCTTCAAGGGTTGAAAAATAGTTTTTGACTTATCAACTAGTCTCTCCTTAACAAATAACTTGTACATAGATAGATAGATAGATATTTTTATTCACTTAGACTAGTACAGTGTACAAGTATTACTCTTTGCAGAGAAAGTGAATAGTCTATAATTAATAATTAATAATAAAAGTGATAGTAATTATAATGATATACACAGTGTTAGAAGAAAGAATAGTTGAATATAAAGCATAAATGATAATTGATATGGATATTGATATTGATATGTATGATGATTGATAATATTGATATATATATATATGATGATTCATTAATTGATTAATAATGATAAACACAGTGTTTATGTTAAAGTAGAGTAGATGCAAAACAATAGCATGCGCTACTATAGATTAAGAACTCATATATAATAAAGAAAAGTTGGATATAAAGCAATTTTTGATGTGATATTGTGATAATAATAATTGCTGATGGCACAGAAAACAGCAATGATGTACAGGAGAATGTGTCTAGTATATATATGATGATTGATTGATTGATTAGTGTTTATGGTAAAGTAGAGTAGATGCAAAATATGCCCTACTAGATTAAGAATTCATATAGAATAAAGAAAAATTGGATATAAAGCAATAATTGATATGATATTGTGATAAGAATTGCTAATGGCACAGAAAACAGCAATGATGTACAGTAGAATGTGTCTATAATATATAATTGATATATATATATATAGAATAAAGAAAAGTTGGATATAAAGCAATATTGATGTGATATTGTGATGAGAATTGCTGATGGCACAGAAAACAGCAATTGGAGGATGTACAGCAGAATGTGTCTTATATACCTGCACAATCCAAGGAAGCGTGTAAGCACATATTATATATAGAAGTTTGTTACATCATTTCGGCTAAGGGAACATTTGAAAATTTTAAATTACAGTGCTTGTTTGTGGTTATACTCTAGATAATTTGTAAATATTATAATGAAAAAATGAATTAACTGCAAATATTTACATGGAGAGGTAGTCATTGATGGAGTAAAAGCTGTTTGCTGTAAGATATGATTTCAACTTATGTTTAAAGGAAGACAGGGTGGGAGAGGTTTTGATGTGGTCAGGGAGCTTATTGTAGAGGGTGGAAGATAGATATTCAGGGCCTTGTGCAAAGAGGCGCAGATTGTGGGAGGGCCTGTGTATGTGAAGGTTGGCTCTAGTGTTATGGGAGTGCACAGAAGCATTTAGATGGAAGAGGTTACGGTTGGTGTGAACGAATAATGCGGCTGATTGGATAAGGGTACATGCTAGAGTAAGAATACCAAGTTCCTTGAAAAGTTCTCTACATGAGTGTCTTCTGGAGACACCAGCTATGATACGAACCGCTCTCTTTTGGAGAATGAATATTCTGTTCGCATGGGGGGAAGCTCCCCAAAATAGCAGGCCATATGATAAGTGAGAGTGAATGTGTGCAAAGTAAACTAGCAATAGGATGTGGGGGTGAACTATTTTAACAGATTGATGCCATCATCTTCTAGGGCGTTTAATGTTTCAACACCTTCCCTGCTCACTAATACCCGGCTGTCAATGACTATTAGATCTTCGCTTATTTCCAAGAACGGATTGCCAAATTCTAGAAAGCTGTCTTTGAGAGCGCAAGTGTCTTCTCTAAACATATTTTGAAATGCAGAGTATTGCTCATGGTGTCGGAGATCACTTGAGGTTTCATATTGTGCGGGAAAGAATTCACCGAGTAACCTACAGACTTCAGGACCTGCAACTGACCACCTCCGAAGAGCTGCTGGATCTTCTGTTAGACCCACTGCACCACCGTCACCCTTGATAATAGCATTGTTTTGTTCGTGTGCTTGATCTACGGCAAGGGCAGAGAATGGTCGGGGAGTCTTGCGGATTACAAAGTTTCCACTACAGAACTCACGATGAACGCTGTGAGTCGTGTTTGAGAGCTCTTCAAGGTCTTTTAAATGAATAGTCAACCAGCGAGAGTAATGTGTGTGGTCAAAAACAAAAAAAACAAGGAACTATGCGTTTTAAAGACTCTTTAAACAGGTTGTAGTTTCCATCTCTCAGAGAACGAACGAAAGACAGCAAAAGAGTAATTAGTTGAAGTACCAACAACCAAAATTTGAATGTAGGTGATGTACTTGATTGCATATTGACCCATTCCTCGAAGGATGCACCTGTGGCATCTTCCTCGTATGCTTCTTGAAGTAGGATGTATAATGTTGATGCTGTTTTTTGGTGCATCATCCTGGCTTTCGTGACTGATGTTACTTTTTGAATAGCCTGTGCGGACGCAGCTGTAGCAATGCCTGAAAATAAGACACATGCATGTATAACATGTTATATTTAAATATTTGGGTAACTTTAATTGATTTGCATAATTTAAATCCTTATTATTCTTACCTGAGTTTTCAACAACTCCGATCCATCCGCTGGAGTCCATGAACTGGCCGATTAGGCGTAAAAATGCCTGTTCCACGTGAAACGGCGCAAACATAATGACGTATGCGGTTTCTCCATAACGATCTACCCAATTCCATTGAATAAGCTTGGCAAGGGCATACAGTGGCTGGTCCACCCACATAACTGGTGTCTGACCTGGATTTAACATAGCTGTGATATCTCGCACAACGTTAAGCCCGTGGCACAGCATCGAGATTGACGTCGACTCCTCATCAAACAGGGGCAACAGAGAATTCAATGCCGGGTAAACTTTCCCAACACGACTGCTAGCATGAAATGCAGCCCATGAAAGGTCTAAGCCCTTATATGCGCCATCTTCATGGTAATGTCTCATGTGTTCAAGCCAATCTATTTCATTATTCAAGTCATAGTTATCTTGATTTAACGGCATCATATGTTCACATACTAAATTGCCACATGGAGGTACAGTCGGTTCTTTATTTGGCAGAAAGACATCCTTCACAACGCAAAAGTTGTCAGGAAGTTCTGGTACTGTGCGTGCACGTTCATTCACATCATTGAAAGTAGTTTGAGTGGTCCTTCTCTCCCCGGAATTCTCAACAGTTGCCATCTGGAAGAGCGATATACTTGTGCCATGGAAAGATCCCTTCGATGTTGTGCTGCCTGGATTGTGGTCAATGTTGTCGTACGCACTTACTGTGAAAACACCACGTCGCAAATTTGCAGGGCATAGTATACCTTCTTCTTCTGCTCTATTTACGACAAGTTGGCACAAACCCGACGTTACTTCCGTGATACGGTTTGACGACACAGACAACCCAAGACTGTGAAGCTCATCAATAGTTGTTTTTGCTCTTGACCGCCCATAAATTGACAAACCTAGGTGCAAAGGTAATGGTGGCTCGTGGCATTTTTTGTTGCGAATAATGGCGCCTTTTGGCAGACGCTCATTATGATTGAACACGATGAGCTGACAAATTGTCAGGGCTGGTTGCGTCGTCCTATATGTGTTTTGGATGGGCGATCCATATAGGATAGCATTAATTATGGCTAGCAAAGCAGGTGGAACTGCTTTTTCTTGGCAGTTGTTCTGAAATTCGCCAGAAAATTTAACAGAGAATGAAGAAATTTCTTTCCTGATGCATTTTATGAATCTCATGCAGGCAACAGCGTCCAAATCATAATTTTCCTCCACTGCATAATTCATCAAGTTCGTCCTATCCCTAACGAAGTGATATGTTTTTCCAGCTTTGATTGGGATCAGCTGGGGAAAGTGAGTTTCAATTCTGTCCCGCAAACGAGATGAATGGACTTGAAGATGATTGCGTTCTAGACCTAGCAGGTGATTAAACCTATCTTTATACATGCTGGTTAGGTCACTCATCGGGAAGACAAAATCTACACCTTCAGTGTCCAGTTTATCTTGTATGTGTGAAGCAAGCTCGGCAAAAGCAATTCCCTCGCACATTGATTTGGTTTGGTCCATTTCAACTCGCGGGCGCAAGACATTCACTTGGTTATTTAAACACTGCTTATGATATTTCACATCTTGTGAGATAAAGTTTCTTGGGCCAAGCGCAAACAATGTTTCGGGTGAAGCTATTGATCTAACTCGAGCTTCAACTTCGAAAGTCATCACCCGATGCAAAGCCTGATTCCATATGCTCCCACGCCTACACAAACAACATATATCTGCAAATGTGTTGACTGGAGGAACAGCAGATCGAGTCATGTAATGCACTTCTTCCTTTATAGAAGTAGGGTTGGACACTGACAACAACGGAACACACTTTTTTTGCTCCCTCTCGAGAACTCTATTGAGCATTGTTGTATTGCATGAGTATGAGATATGATATATGTATGAGTGAACATGATTTGTGCCACTTTGCTTCTCGATTAATAAATGTGTTCTTGATACCGTCTCCTTCATCTAAAGCGTCAAAGTTCACTGCCACTGGGAGCTTTCCCATTCGGTAGAACTCTTCAATATTACAAGCGATTGTTTCATAACCATTATTTCGTTTAACTATATTTGTGTTACGTGTTGGATTCACTAGATATTCGTCGGTCGCGTTGACAAAAAACGCATTTAAGCCACTCTATTTGTTTCGGGGACTTCATTTCCTAGTGCCTCAGGAAATGCAAATTTAAGTCTTTTTGCTGTCTTTCCGGACATATTGTTCATTGATCGTACACTCATTTACAATAATACGATAGGTAAAACGTAAAATTAGAAATCAAGAATCACACCTTTTGAATCAGCCCCTCCACGCGATCAGTCTAGATCTTACGGTTAGATAGTACTTAAGTTAACACAAACGAAGGATACCAACAAACTGAAGATATATTTGAATTTCACATGTGACCTAAGTCTACAAGTATAGGCCTACATGTCTTAAATTTATTGCTATAACGAGTCGATACATTGATGAGACTACTTTTCGTATCCAATCCACCTTCTAAACAATACCGATGCACAAAAAGTGTCACCAATTACACACAAATACATCATCAAAAATTACATTGCTATAAAACTTGCTTATTGTCCATCAGTGGAACTTGTATATTGTTATAATGTTGAGACACAAGATTATTGTTATAATGTTGAGACACAAGATTTTAAACACGTAGCAACCATTGTCAATTACATCTTATTATTGCGGTAAACAAAGGAATAAACAAAGGAATCAGGTCAATACACAGCCATCAAAATGTGACCGACATTCTATGAATGTTATAGTTGGCGGTGGAACTTTATTTATTTCTAGCTTCGAAGCAAGTTGTTCTCATCACGATGTTGTTCTTATCTCAGAGAAATTCGAAAAAAAAATGCAATGGTAATTTTGCCAAAATCGCCGCCATCTTGTATTCCAAGGGAATTTTTATTGCCTCCACATCTTAAAAAAATCTATTGGGTACCAGCTTCAACTGAGCCAAGAGCCAAACCGTGTTAAAAAAGTGCAGCATCATAATCAGCATAGAAATCATTAACCACCTGTTGCACACTCCTGGTTGCCGAACCAATGACTGACCAATAGGTTAAAAATTTTAAAAAATGGTTTAAGATTAAACATTATAATCATAAACATTTTCTCTAGAAACATTTACAGGGGAAGGGTAAGTGATTTTCTACGTCGGACCCAATCCAAGAAGATTTTCTTGAAAATACAACTAAATATATGTAAAACTTCTACAATTTTACTCGGATGTTTATTTTAACCTTATTTTCGTGGATTTCGAGTCAAAAATATACGAAAACGATACCAAACATAGATTATTAGACACACCTTAGGAACTTTTGTATCAGAGGACATCGTTTTGAAAAATGGCCGCCATTTTGAATTCTAAGGGAAATTTTGAATGCCTCCACATCCTTAAATATTTATAATGATCCCACCTACAACTGTGCAAAGCGGCAAACCGTGTTCAAAAAGTGCAGTATTGACGTTTTTCATGTCGTGTACCGCTACCACTATTTGTATAACTGAACCAAAACGTTTTCTTTGCAAAAAATTAAAAAATTGATTATGTTGATGAAATTTCATATTTTGTTTTTTTTGGGGTTTTCACATTTTTCACAAGCTCCAAATGAATTTATAATCTCGTAGTTTTTTTGAAGTCTCATGATGTTTTCACATAATTTGAATTTCTATCCGTTCTAAAAATCCTTTCAATAAACAAACATGTAATGTTTCAGTACCCAACCGATAAAAATTCATAAAGCCTATAAAAGGTAATCAAAAATAAATAAAAATCACTAAGCAGAAGCATAGGCTTTGAACCATCGATTACTGCAAAAGCACATCTCGTTTGTATAGTAAAACTCGAAACAAATGTAAATAATTCCCGAACAAGTCACGTCAAAGTAACAACGACGACTATAAAATAAACACGTAACCGCCGTGCATGCTGGTAACTGGTAAGACGGCACCTCACTGCGACGGCTGGGAAACTGCATGCCTTGCTAATTAATAATGTTCCACGATGTATTGCCTGCCAAACACAGCGGAAACTGCAGAATATCATGCGAAAATATATACAACGAAATAATTATGAAGAAACACACAAAAACGATGCTATCTAGCCTCCGTAACATCTTATCATCACCACAGGATTCGCCGCGGGAGATTCCGATGGTAAGTCGTCGGTAAGGTAACGGGGGAGGGGGTATATGGTTTATATGTTAGATACAAGATAAAAAATTGGCTCCATATGGATTGAACCCGGGACTTCTGCTGCCCTAGCAGATGCTCTGACCAAGCTATTAATTGATGCATTGTCTACTTGTTGGTTTGATAACTTCATAGCTCAGTGGTTAGAACATCTGCCCGGACAGCACAGCTCCCAGGTTCAATCCCCGGTGGAAGTCTTTCTTAATTTTTGTCGAAAATCATCAGAGCAGCGTCGTAGTCGTCTAAAAACCAAAGTACCGCAGACAATTCTCATTCACATCTAATAAACAGTCTCCAAGTCACGTAAAAGCGTCCCTGCCATTACCCTTTCTTTACCAATTGCGCCTGTTTTTGGAAACCCACCAATAATCGATTGAATATGAGGCTCA
The DNA here is from genome assembly GCA_024449915.1 of Sweltsa coloradensis. Classification (NCBI taxonomy): domain Eukaryota; kingdom Metazoa; phylum Arthropoda; class Insecta; order Plecoptera; family Chloroperlidae; genus Sweltsa; species Sweltsa coloradensis. The sequence goes on from JAMZAV010001175.1 coordinate 107,832, forward strand.
TTGGGAATCAAAACAACTATGAACATTTCATTTTGGACCAGAACACTAATAGGCCAACCGTGTTGTTTTAAGCATAGCTCAACCTCTGTCTGTCAACGCTCCTCCCACACTCTCCTCATATTTTCTAACCCAAGACGAAGATGCAACCCTCTCCGTCTTATAGACTCCCCTCTTCTTCCCTGTCCGAAGTTCGCAGTTCGACTACAGAATCTTTCCCCCACCACCTTTGTCCTTCTCAAGGCCATGATTCACCCCTGTCGGTCTCACTTTTCACCTATCATCCTTCCTTTGCTCAAGGCCGTGGTTCGAACTTCGAATGTTCCTTCGACCCTGTCCTAGTCGTTATCTTTGCTGCTCTCCCGGGATCTATTTACTAAGTGACAACAGTCGATTGACCGCGAAAAGCGACAATAGTCGACCGAAACAATAACTTTAGTGACAATAGGCACGCATCTGACTGCAGCTAAATGTGTATTGGCAACAAATAACACATTTAACATTTTTAATGCCGTCTGCCAATGTATTTTAACATAATAAACAACTACATACAGAAAATATAAGTAATTACAATTTAATTTGGTATGATGAAAGTCGAGGTGGCAGTTCTCACTTGCTCTTCGCACTAAAGTTGTCGTTGTTGATGGATTATTGTCGCTGTCACTTTCAGTAAATATACCCCCAGGTTTTCTTTTTTGCTTCTCCCTGATCTTTTCTCGCCAATGTCGTGGTTCGCCCTCGAATGTCTTTATACCCATCCTTGCCCCCTTATTTTCCCTACAACTACATGCTCCACCCCTTCCCCTCGTCTCCTTCCCAAGGTCATAGCTCGACCCCCGTCTCCACCTCTTTGTCTCTGCTCGCCCGGCGCGACCGTCACACACACTACCTCCTACACCAGCCTCGGTCAGAATTAGCAGCTTCTTACATCCAATCGACCTTCCGATTTCCGATTATGATCGAGACGGTCGAACGCCCTCCCCCCTCCCCCTCCTCTCTAGACGCGGGCGGAACTGATCGCCATCATCATCTCGTAAGAAACTATTAGCGGTCCATCCTCGGGAGCTAGGCCGTCACGCGATACAGGCATTACCTGTTTGCCACATTCATCATCGTCACGATCAACCTAGTTGGACGTAGGGATCTCCATCCTAAACAACCTTGCGAAAAAAAGTGGCGAAACGTGTACTAGCTTGATATATGAGCCAAAATTATATTTTAATTATGAAGAAATTACAGGAAATAACTATCTGCATTAGCTATTCAAAAAGAAACAATTACGCTATGCTATATAATTAACTATTCATTAATAGATGTTTTATACAAAGATCCCATTTAAAATAATTAAATCTTATATTGATTTAGTTCCAAACAATTTTTTAAACGGTGTATTTTGCTAATCACCACAGTTTATTTCATTAAAATTTCTAGTTCGAAGTATATATTTTTAATGTCACAACAAATAATACATTTCAATAATGTGTGAGGCAGTATTATGTAAAATGCGCAAGCTATTGTCACTATCTCGATAGAGTGCGTTGTATGATTATCAGATAAACGTTTACATAGTCATAAGTCACTAACTCAATAAACCTATTGAGTGTGAGTGTCTAAAAATAAGTATGAGAATTTGATCTGTCGAATATATTTTTGGTAGTTTTCTGACAAGTTTTTTACTCATTTTCCAACCTTTCACGAAGAAAAGTATCCAGCTGTTTTATGGACAGTGTTACTGTTAATTGGTGGTCATCTTTTAGCCATCTTTTTAGTGATTTGTCAATTATGGTCTACTTCTTACTTCTTTTATATAATTTATCCCTCATCTTTGAATCACAATCTGACATATAAGTGAAACATTTCTCCGGGCAATCACCGTTGTTTCCTGTGATTTAACATTACCGCCGACAGTAACTCATGATTATAGAGAGTTGGCGACATTGACTGATAGGCGAGGAGAGAATATGACTAGTAAATTGATCAAAACTTAAAAGTGCATATATCAAAACATCGAAGATAGGAGTTCAGCAATCCATCATTTTAAATTTGTTATATTTATGCATTATCTACCGGGATCATTAACAATTAAGTGAGCAGGGAGAATAAGGGATTGCTCGCGACAAGAAGTCTGTGCAATGAAGAAGTAACTGTAGTAATGAAGTAATGGGTGTGACAGATTAAAGTGAAGCATATTGTGGAACTACCCAGATGTCGCAAGGAAGTAACTGAAGCAGGTATCCGTGACAATAATAATGACGGTAGTGACATCGTGATACAAGAAATACTGAGTGTTAGAAGAAAATAGTGAGATTGCGTGACTTTGAAGCATTCCCATCATGGAGCGGACTGGGCAGAGTAGAGGAAGTAAAGACTAATATAAATTATGGTTGGAAAATTAATATCATACAGGAAACAAGAAGATGAAGGAAGTAGAGTTAAGGAGGGGCCGAGGACGAGGGAAAGATGAGAAGAAGGGAAATTAGCAGTAGGTGGAATTTTATACATGATGGGAAGGATGTAGAAAGATGCAATGGACAGAGACGAAAGGACTAGCTAAGTTTCGCGCTTGTACACAGCAGAATCGTAATAAATAATTGTTAAGGGTAAAATCGCTCAAGTGTAAATCCACGAGTATGTAATATAATAATATGTGTGGCTCGTTGGTCTTGTGGTTAGCGTATCTACTTCCAATGCAGAAGATCCAGGGTTCGACTCCCGCCAAAGTCAGAAGATTTAACTTCTGATTTGGACTCAAGTTCATCAGTTCTTGTCTTAGGAGTTTGTAAACGGTGATTTTGGAGCCGTCCTAGCAACGAAGCACATAATAAATCCAGAGTTGTTCTCAATCGGCCTTGTTGATTCTGACGTTGATTCGCGGGTGTTCGCACTGTCCATACCACTGATTGCTATATGTCCTATTAAAAATATCGATCTTTGGTTGATTATCGGGAATCGCTCACTCGTCTATTGCGTCGGGGCCTACAGGATTGGCTTCATGGCTTGGTCGCTTTGATTTAAAGTCCCCCACTGAAAATCAGTTATATAACTGAGTGGGTAGACTCTAAATACAATTTATTTATTTATTTAATTAATATTGTACACTGCGGGAAATTGCAGTTTTGGAAGATTGCACTTTCGGCGATCTACGCTTTCGGGATTCTACACTTTCGGGTTTTACACTTTAGAAAGATAGCACGTAGGAAGATCGTACTTTCGGGGAGTCACACATCCGGGTTTTAACAATATCGAGGGACAGGGAATTCGAACGGTATTTACGTGAAATTAACCTTTCGGAATTTTTTTACTACAACACCAACATTGAGATCAGTTTTATATAAATATCAGTCGTTTTGAAAATAAAATTGTGAATTTAACAATTAATATAAGCACAAAATCAGTTGAAAATATATTTAGATTCAACCAAAAAGTAAAACTATAGAATCTTCTTATAGATTTTAGTAGTTCTGGACATGGATGCATTCGTTTCGTATCTCCGGTGCGTGTCCACTAGAGACGACGATACCACACATTGAGATACAGGTAAACCGCTGATCCAAACAACCGACGATAAATTCACACTCGAAAATATCAAGTTACACACAAACAATGTTGACCTCTTACCTCACAGTTCATTGAAATTCCCGAAATATAAACAAGCTTTTTTTATATCGTTGCAACTCCGTATAGGAAACATCTCTCCTCTATTTTACGATATTTTTCACACACTCGGCTGGCAATGAGGGTAATACGTCTTGTGCGCGCTAGGAATGTGGCGGGGAGCGTCCCGCCTGTCACCTGACACCTCAGCGCGTCAGATCCTCAATCGACCGAGGATACATTATCTTCTATCTTCCTGAAGATCGCGGACTATAATCTCCGAGCGATATGACTATACTCGCCTCGGTTGACAGCCCGTCTGACTGCAAGGTAGTTAAAACAGAGACCGATGGTGAAGATTTGAATGACAAGAGGTGGGTCGTGGGTGTTAGGGTAGGGTACAAGAGATACCAATCTAGGAACCGTAGGGAAGTAGGTGTCGGATAGGTACCCAGGGGTGCCAATCCAGAAACCATGAAGCGTAAGTTGACATAGGGTGCGAAGGATGCCAACTTACCGCCACTTTAGTGAATAGCTCTAATGCAATTAATGCACCTAACCAACCAACCTCCCGCAAAATATAGTGGTGGTGTTTTTCAGGGGGAACGAAGCCTATTTTCATCACTTATCTGTCTGTCGGTCTATGAGAGTGTCACGTGTCACGATACAAACCAAACATGACCTCCGATTCAAGTGGATTGTGTTGATGGTCGACATTGCCCTTCAACAAAGATAATATGAAATGTTTTTGTTGGCCCTGTCGGTCGGGGGAGGGGGGGGGGGCAGTATCATGCAGGGATAACCACACCCAAAGTTGAAATTCGTTTTACCCGGCACCTCCACCAAAAACAAACGGTTTTAGCTACTCCCGTACTTTTTTCAATATTTTGGATGTTATCCACACATCTATTGATGTTTGCACTGTGCATGATCTAGCATACAAAATTGACCTGTAATAAGGTGTATAAAAGGACGATCATCGTTCTACCGATTTGCAATCTAAGTCCTCATAACGTTATAGGATACATGCTTAGGGACAACTCGTCCCTGGCTTAGTAGGTAAAATGTGAAAATAATTGTTGAAAGTTAATGTCTTATTAGCACTATTTTGTAATATTCAATCGTCTTTTGAATGAGAAAACCATGAACAAAGTTTCCAGTTAGCATTGCCAATAGAGGGTATCGTTCCAGCGACCTTCCAAATAAGATTCTAGTGTGTAATGCATGAGCTTGCTATATCGGCTTCTTTTTGTCTTCACTTCACAAACAGAATACCATAGCATTTTGTATTCGTGTTCAGACTTGGGAAAAAACAAATGCTGCAAACGTATCGTGGTGGTAACGACTTTATTTGTATTCTTTTCTTTCTGTCTTTTCTCTGTATATTTGAAAGTTTGTTTCGTATAAAATTGTATTCGAGCAGAATAAGAATATATGATGACAAAATATCACACGACACGGTTGCTTTCCTATTCTGATATGTGTAGATTCGCGAGACGCCGCGCAAACTTTCAGAATATGGAGTGGGTAAACTCTTAACAAGTAACAACAATGTGGTGGTGCTACTTTCTTGCGAGAAAGTTAAGAGGGTTCTTCGGGTGTGGTTCGCCATAGAAAGACGAGTCGAGATCCAACGCTGCTACTTGCCAGCTTATTTCACTTCTTTGTTGTACGAATGTGGATTTAAGGAGCAAAACTTTGGTCATTTCACAACATTTTCGCCCGAGTATTCCGTGTGTTTCTTCAAGGGTGTAACTCTTGGGCCAACTGTTTTATGTGGGGGGGGGGGGGCAACCACATGTGCGACCCGGAGCTAGCTTCAGTCGGTGACCTGTGACCTATGACCTATGTTTTACTACACTCAACGTACTAAGATAAGGACAAGTTGATATGATGAGTTTTATGCCTCGTACTAAATGTGTGTCGTTTTTTTCGTTGGTTGGTTGTCGGTAGGATGTACCCACAATCTGATCCACAGTATTTCTTTATTTTTTGTAGAAAAGTTTGTTTTGGAAGAGATTTTAAAGTTTTAGGATACGTACAGATTGTCTCTCCAAGAATATTTATTGAGATTTAATGTAGTTGAATATAAAGGATTAGATTTGTTAACGTTATACCTGGGAAATTATTAATTATTTCAGATCCCTCCTCCCCCCCCCCCCTTCTGGATACGCCAACCAAAATTAAAGATATTTCATTTCATTTGAGTTGTATATTTAAGAATTAGTTTTGTGGAAAAAACATCCTATCTAAACGATTCCACTGGGAAACTTTACCTAAAGATGGTCACACTGGACAAACAGAAGTGCAAAACCCAATAAGGACACACCTATATGAAAACCGTTTGTTTCCACTGGGTAGTCGTCTAGATTAGCCTCGTTGCATTACGTGTGGCGATCAAGCGTAAACACCGTGTCTGGAGACAATGGTTAGGCCCCGCCCAGCAGCGGCGTAACGTGTCACCGGTGACTAGAGATAACTCAGATGGCGGTGGATAAGACAACCAGTGACAGCAAGGCGGTGCAAGTCGTCTAGATTAGTCTCGTTGCATTACGTGTGGCGATCAAGCGTAAACGTGGTCGCTCGTCACCGTGTCTGGAGACAATGGTTAGGCCCCGCCCAGCAGCGGCGTAACGTGTCACCGGTGACTAGAGATAACTCAGATGGCGGTGGATAAGACAACCAGTGACAGCAAGGCGGTGCATGCCTGGGTGGCTGAGTGCATGTCAAGGTGCGTTACGTCATTGGGGGTCTAACTATATAACGGGAGATCTGTGTAATTATGTAAAACGAGATGAACCAAGTTTGTTTGATCGCAAGTTGATATCATCACAGATAAAAGAGGTATTTTTGGTTCGATATACCTACCAGTACCACCGGTAATTCTGACTGATAGGTGTTTGTTATCCAGTCCAATAGGAGGACATTGGAGTTGGACCTCAATTTATCCTCAGCCTCACACCCCATAACCAATTTGGTTATTTCTTGGCCCAGTGGCAAGTAAGTTGGCTGTGAGGCAGGCGTCTTACTAAAAAAGTAACACCAACATATTATTTTAAGTTTATAATGTTCAGGCGGAATTCCCTGTGTAGTATGAAAAGTTTGTAATAACAAGAAAGAGTTGGATGATAGGTGGGATACGTAAGAACGATGTCACACAATTTCGAGATCAACAATCTCTCTCCCTAATAAGAAAATAAGTCATGTTTTACATATTCGCATCCTTCAGCTAGTATACATAAGCTACAGAAAACTTTGTTGAACCGAATTTCCAAGAATATGGTATATTATGTAATAATTCTTATTTGAGAACCATAGAGATCTGCTTTCTATTCTAGAATCAGTCTTCAGTATTTTAATATTTCACATTGAGTCAGTATTCAAATTTTTTTAAGAAAGAAAGGACGAAGAAAAGAACTGAAAACTTTATCCTAGATTACACTCTGAAAAGAATTAATTGGAATCCACTATGTCCGGACTTGAAGGCGGCAGATGCAAATCTTAGGTCGAGAGTAGAGATAGGACCTTACCAAGTCAATCGGCAGGCTGTACTAACAGGCCGGTGATGATCAGATGCAGATAATGTAACTAAGACAACGCACACGAACGTCGAGGTGTAAGTAAACACAACCTTGACTAATCAAGACACCAAGGGTTAATTAAGGGCTAAAGAAGTATAGTAGATATCCTAGGTTTAACTTATAATATACTTCGGCTGAGAGTTGTAGGTCGATTCGCATTCTGGATTGTTAGCAAAACATTACTTTTTATGAGCTATAATAGAAACGAGGCACTCAATAATACTTTAATGAGCATTCCATAAATTACGTTCAGGTACCAAAAATCAGACAAACTAACATTTCATTGGTTTTGATTATTTTTGTTCTTTCCATATGCAAATGTGACATGTCCTAATGATTCAGTTAGATTTAAAATTTATGTACACACATATTTGTACGGTACGATTAAAAGTGTTTGGATAGCCCGGACAAATCAGGTTTTAATGCAAAATGCAGAGGTTTATTCTGGATGGTCCTATGTGGGTGTGGTTTGCACTAATATGTCGAGAACATTTTCAAAGTAGTGTTTAATTATTTTCGAAACTGGCCGTATTAAGTCCAGCAAAGGATTTTTGTGTAGTTTTTTCTAAAGCAATGCAATTATTTAAAATGTTTTTGATCGTGACATACATATCTCCTTTGTTATTCCAAAGTTTAAAATCTTTGGGGTGAAAATTGGAAGTCAAAAAGAGGTCCAGAATGTATCTGGAAATTCACTGGATTTTGTGATGATGCAAGTTTTAAAAATACAGTTTATAACATTGTAAAAAAGTTGTTTAGAGCTCATCCAGCCCCCTAAATATAATCCTTTATCATCATCGATTAAATCTTCAGGAACCGTAGACAATGGTCAACCTCCGCCCCAAAGAATCTACAAACAAAATGGCCGATTCCACAATAAGCCCCCACGTAACTCTTTACAATCCGTTTTGTCGTCGGCCATCTTTACGATGGAAGGGTGTGATTGTGAAGCCATTACAAGCACCGAGTACACTATACACTCTGCTTATTGGTTGATTAGTGACATGTAAGGTTGCTTGAAATGCGCCATTTGCAAAACAAGCCAAGTGTGAGGTTGTACTCGTTTGGGGCAGCCGTGCAAGTGCATGTGGGGTTAAGCCACAGCTGGCTTATGTCGTCTTCTAATACTAAGCCTTATTAGCCGCGCGGTCTTCGAGATCTCGTTAGGCTGCATCAGAGAGCGAGGACTAATTCCTAAAGCCAGTTTACTTTGTGCTGGGAATTCAATTTACTCGGTACAACGCAGAGGGGGTTGTGGTTCCGCGTAGAGATGAAAGACTGGCTGATGTGAATAATCAAAGTCAAATGTTGGTTTGGTACGACTGTTAGGTAAAGTCTGGTAACACAGGACGTTGTAGGGAAGGACTGGAGTGGCCACAATACAACCCTTGCATACACAAAACATTGCGACGAATGAATTAGATTGCGAATATGTCACGAAATACTGTTGTTCACTATTTTGGTCATTTAATGTTATCGCCAAGCAAACAGGCATGGTGTTAAAAACATGACATGCGTAGGAAAAATCCTAGAAATGAATAGTATAGATTATGCCCTATTTAAACGGATTGATGTTCAATTCAAGTCTCCTTAAATTTAAGGTCAAAGGCCAATCAATGAAATGGAACTAATGGTGTATTTTATAATCTTTGCATAATTTTTATTGTTTTTCTCCTTGAAATCAAGGAATCCTGAAGGAAGTATTGAACTGTCTATACTTGTGGTACAAGATTGTATTATATTAATCCCTTTTTTTAAATGACAAAAATTATTCTCGTTCAAAACTTTTCACCGACCATTTTTTTAATTTATAGACATTAACCAAGTGTTGAGATGTTTATAAATTGTGATTGGATGATGAATAGATAATAAATGTAAGTAGGATGGAAAGAGTTGAGCTAACAATATAGAACATAAAATACCGTTCATTAGGCGAAGTTGGGAGGAAGCAAATAGTACATGGGTATTTTAAGGTATTGGACAAGCATATCTGGGTCTACAACTTGTCTAGGAAACTTACATGCTTGCTACACTAACTTTCAGAGAATATCGTCTCCGCATTCACCTCTCGTGGAAGCTAGCACCTCTCCAACGAACATAATAGCCTATCCACTCTTTTAGCGATCTCTCTGTTAATTTCCCAGGTGAGCCTTCACGGCGTCTTTTAGCTGCTACTAGCATTGGTATATGCATATTGCATTTTATTCACAATCCTTTATCTTGCAAGTTCTTTTACGAATCTATATCAATTACAAGGAGATATACGGTCCTGCTGGGAGAACATTGTGTTTACTTTCAACTTCTTACGGTCGGCAAGGTATATAAAGTTAACGTAGAATTCATAATGGCATAAGACCTGCAGCGCATAGGTTTGGTTTATTATGCATGATGTGCACATGGACGATCTTCTCGAGATATTAGGTCGCGTCGTGACAACTTGATGGGCGTAAACAAAGCACCTCGTTTAAAGTAAAGGTTTGTTTTGTACCGCCCAAATTATTTCATTACTGCATGCCGACGAGCAACAACGTCGTTCCTATATGTTGGCATGTCACACATCGCATTTATTTTTAATCTTACATGTCAAATGTTGTACAAATAAATACAAATAGTAATAAATAAATCATGTTTGGTGGAGGTGCCGGGTATTTATATGCAATGTTTGGGTTTGTTAAAACTCAAGTTATTTTGTTTGGACGGAGAGTCTAAACAAATTTCGTTTCCTTTCTCATTTGGTAAAGCAAAAACTTGCCCTGCATCAAGGAACTATAAGATTGATATTCATCTTTGTATATAAGTTGTTAGCAAGAACAATGTACTCAATACTCATGACAATATTTGTTTATCAACAGCTGTTAGATGGATGGATGAATAAAATTAGAGTTTTACATTATATAAATGAAACATAATCTGGAAAACAATGCAAAACAATGCCCATCGCTATTGGAGAAATTTCAAGATTTTACTGGTTTAAAATCAACTTGCCCTTCACCAATATTCAAGAGTGTAAGTCAACTGTTGGTATATGAAGATGGGAACGGGAACTTACAACTACAAAGCTTTATCTGGGAGATTTTAAAGCGCTCCAAAATGTTGAAGTAGGGAATCACATTTCTAAAAAGTTGCTTAGAAAATCGTGATCTTCACTGCCTAAGCCAAAACTACAAACACAATATAAAACTTACTTTCTCCCCCAAGTCAAATCAATGTTTATACAGGAAATCAAATAGTTATTATCTTGTAAGAAAACTTTTGCAAATCGTGATATTCTATTCTCAGTTCTCAAATATGTGTAAAGTTGAGAACTTTTGGGTACATACACATTAAACTATCTTGACTGCAAGGCAGAATATAATATGGCACCCCACCCACGTAAAAGTAGCTTCGAAATTTAAAGATGTTTTCTAATGGGTTTCTTCAATAAGTAAATACGTATATATAAAAGTGACTTTTGTATCCACCCACTCCGATACAGAACTAGTTTTTAGAAAGCGTTCCAAAGCAATTCAGTCGGCGCCGAAGTTATCGACAATGAGATGACATATTATTTGATTTTCTTGAGACAATTTCGGAAGTGATAGAAGGCAATTTAAATATCAAACGTCGTGTTTTCCACAACGCGGTCTGGGCCCAAGATAAATGATTCTCCGTCATAGACACATGGGGTTGGAGCCTGAGGCGCAAGTTCACCTTCTGATCTGATCTCACGACTCACTGCCCTGTGATTGGTTGGTTGATGATGCGACGGTGTCGCCGCCTAGGGGCAACTATTCGAAACAATCTATTTCCAACTCTCGCTGATTCTGCTCTGCAAAAGAAGTCGCTTTGTATTTATGGGGGCATCACCCCTCTAAGCGGAGTCCTTGATGAGGTTTGCCGAAGGAAATTAGGGGGTTCGGTAATGACTTGAAGGGGGGGGGGGGTAGATTCGCATCTTCTTGGGCGAATCTCATCATTCCAAGACTTTACCCCAATTATCATTACCATCGAGAACGCATCATTCGTCCTGGTGACATCATCACCACATCATGAGGATTGGGATAATCGTGGTAACTACCGACCAGTGGGTGAAACTTTCCAGAGAAGGAAGTGGGAATCAAGAAAGTACAAGCATTGTCCATGGACTGATATGCAGAAATATCAAGACTCTTCAGGGCTCATGCTATACTAGAGGCTACTATATAGAATATATATTATGGATAAGGAGTTTCGTTCTTACGATGGTAGAGACAGGGACAGTTTTCTACTCACTCAATGAATATCTCTCTGCATGAAATGTAATGTAACATAAATAGAAATACCTACCTATCTATTCATCAATCATTTATTTTATTACAGAGTTTGAGGCCCAGCTCAGTTATATTTCATTTTTTGTACATTAATATTATTATTAATTAACCTATGTTAATATTAAGAATTATTCACTTCACTCTACTATCTCTCTCATAAGAGGATAATGTGTGTATACTTTTACTATGTATTGGTCAAGCGAATAAAAATTACTTACTTACTCTACACCACATTAAAGAGTATGCAAAGTATTTTTCATATAGACGATAGACGTAAAGCCAACGATTTTTTCACTAAATTCGCAGGTCTTGGATTAATATCGATGTTTCATTCTTTCATTATGCCTCAGTGGGAGAAACTAGATAGAGGCGCCTCATAAGTGATGCATCTTTTTTAATTATTTAACAGTATAAATACTTTATATAGGAAATTGGATCACACAGACAACGTTTTTAATCGTCGTTGATGATAATGTGATCGTAGTGGTTTAATTGCTGGGCTTTATGCATTAAACTTGAATCTTTAACATCTGAAATAGCAGTTGTTGTGGCGTTTTGTTTCTGTACATGTTACTTCTAGCTCAGAAACTCCCCTTAGCGTGTACCTACTCTACAGATACAAGGCTTGAATAAAACTGATCTTCTGATATGATTTGAAACGACGACTCGATACTGTAAGCTACAGGGTATGTATGTTTGTATGTACAGGGTAGTGAACAGCAATTCCATTCCAATATATTTGTTGCAATTTCCGACCTCGTAGCTTCAGATATCATGACGTCACATGCCCGACAGCTACTCTCGTGTCAATACAAGCGACCTAGCCGGGACTCCCCTGAACCTCGCCTAGCTTCTGATATCGTGACGTCACATGCCCGACAGCTACTCTAGCGACCTAGCCGGGACTCCCCTGAACCTCGCGTAGCTTCAGATATCGTGACGTCACATGCCCGACAGCTACTCTAGCGACCTAGCCGGGACTCCCCTGAACCTCGCGTAGCTTCAGATATCGTGACGTCACATGCCCGACTGCTACTCTAGCGCCCTAGCCGGGACTCCCCTGAACCTCGCGTAGCTTCAGATATCGTGACGTCACATGCCCGACTGCACTCTAGCGACCTATAGCCGGGACTCCCCTGAACCTCGCGTAGCTTCAGATATCATAACGTCACATGCCCGACAGCTACTCTAGCGACCTAGCCGGGACTCCCCTGAACCTCGCGTAGCTTCAGATATCGTGACGTCACATGCCCGACAGCTACTCTAGCGACCTAGCCGGGACTCCCCTGAACCTCGCGTAGCTTCAGATATCGTGACGTCACATGCCCGACAGCTACTCTAGCGACCTAGCCGGGACTTCCCTGAACCTCGCGTAGCTTCAGATATCGTGACGCACACCCGACAGCTACTCTAGCGACGTAGCCGGGACTCCCCTGAAACTCGCGCTGTGTGAAGCAGGATTCACCTCAAGTTTCCCGTGTCTGCCACCAGGGAACTCATCGCCTCGAGCCCCCGGGGTGGAATATCTCATCCCCACCCCTAGGAGGGGGTGGAATAATATCACGTCACCACGATGCCAATTTGCCAACAAGAATATTGTCGAAATAGATTGCCCTAAAGTGTCGGGTTTGGTTAGTCTATAAAGGGAGATGGGTTATTTACGACATTGACTTGTCCAGAATTGATAAATAGCACCAATTAGTATCGACATCCGAGATCTCCTAATAACACCAACACCACTTTCCGCAACCCCATGAGAGATTACAACGTAAGAACCGACAGCTCGTGGAATCACGCGAGAGAATTTATCACCGTTGGCTCAAATTGGACACTTTTGAATTGTTATTGTACGTAGTAATATAAACTAAATATATATAATTACCTAATATCTCGTTCTATAGTCAAATCTAATCTAAAAGTCCACGATAGCTGACCTAATCCGTTTCATTCACAGTGCAGCGTCGATAAAACCCCACATCTCGAAAAGGTGTCTTCCCACAGTGCCGCTTCCGTAAGGCCATCAACCTTTTTTCCCCCTATGCCATCATTTCTACCTGTCGATAAAGACCATGTTACAGGAAGCGTTGATGGCCTAATGGGAATTGATCTATTCCCCTTTGGCCAACACCCTGCATTTCATTATGGAAAATACAAAGAAGGTTTGTTGGCCTTGTGGTAATTGATTTATTCCCGTTAGGCAACAGCGTATATGCATCGTTTACGGTAAGGAGTGGGGCGTTGTTGGCGTTGGGGTAATTAATTTATTCCCGTTAGGCCAACACCCTGCATTTTATTATTGAATTGTCATATTTGCTGTTGGCCTAAACGGGAATAAAATCTATTACCCCAACGCCAACAACCCCCCGCTCCTGACCGTAAATGAGGGCATATACTCTGTTGGCCTAACGGGAATAAATAAATTACCCCAACGCCAACAAACCTTCTTTGTATTTTCGATAATTAAATGCAGGGTGTTGGCCAAAGGGGGAATAAATCAATTCACCTTAGGCCAACAAGTGTAACATGGTCTTTATCGACAGGTAGTAATGATGGCATAGGGGGAAAAAAAAGGTTGATGGCCTTACGGGAAGCGGCACTGTGGGGACGGCTCCTTTGAAAATATAAGGGATTTTCAAAGAGATTTCAGCAGGTATAGATGATATTTTATTTATCAAAACTAAAATCCCCTTATTCATATTCAATCATTCGATACTCATGTGAATTTATGGGTACAATATTTTCAAGTAGTGGATTTAAGTGCCGATATTAATAACTACTAATAATAACCTATAATAGATAATCGAAATGATGAGTAGGTTTCAACTAAACGCAGATTATTTTTTTAAATAGACGAGTAGGCAAAACGCGCACCAGTTTGCGTAGCCTACAGACACATAGCCCACTCTTTTGATTTTAAGGTACCCTCATTAAAAAAAAGTATTATTTATATATTTTTCATGTAAAAATAACAGCACAAGTACAACTTTGTGTGGCATAAGATTTGAGTCGAGAGGAAGGAAAGAGGAGAACGGAGCTGTAACTCGAGCCACGAACCCTCCCAACTCCGGCGCCTTGTTTCAGAGAAGACATCCAATGTTGGGCGGAAGAATCCGTTGTTCGATTGATGAATAAACCATCTGAGATAAGGGCTGTACAATGTGCATAGTAAACTGCTCATTGTTACCAGACTTCTGATGATTGCTCATGAATCTACTCCACCTTTACGAAGTAAGATAATTAAATACTTCAGACGGGAATAAATTAAGGGAGGGGGTCGACTTTTCGTCTGGGTTCATCTCGGGTCTCTTAAATCCCAATGCACTAGACGAGAAATTTAAATATAATGCACTTAATTTTACCAATTTACATTATTAAAGAATTAAATAACCAGTTAATAACATTTTTATCGAAATACATTTAGTATTCATACAAAATCTTGAATAATATCTTATACATATATACATAACAAATTTGTTGGTATGTAGAACGGTGTAAATACTTAGGGTAATCAGAAACACTAACCCCATTCGGGCGCCGAAATTGTAATCAAAATAACATCCCATACCCCCGGAGCGTCGTAGCGTATCAAATTGTAATTACCCCGAAACATTTAAAAACATGTTTTATTTATTTTCGATCATCCCCGCTCGCTTCCTCACCACGTCACGGCACCTGCCTTCACTTTGCGGGCGATTCCCTCGCAGCTAAGAAAATACTAACTCAGACCTCCTATAGCCTAATTAATTCTTAATGTATGCGTGTAACGTTAAACTGTTGACGTGCTTGCCTGGGCTATTGTACATGAAGCCAACCTCTAGTTTATGATACGGCCACTAATTGTGCCGTGGCGGGCATAACATCAGAATCTCCGGACAAGCCTGTAATTACCAGCAAATAATTGGACCGCTAGAACCGTCTAACTTGTGGTAAACATGAAAATTTAAATGATTAATATTTGGTTATGTGATGCGTAAATTTCTATAATGTCAGACCTTGGTATGGTATGGAAATGGGTCCCTCTGTCTGCCGCATGCACGACTTTGGGCCCGGGTAATGATAACCCTCGCTAAAGCGCAACAAGAGGAGATGGCTTGTGTTACTCCCCGTTTACAAATTACAAGCTATTGTTCGGCGAGTTCCACTTAAAGCCGGTGTCTGTACACGGCCATCTTTGTCTGATGGCCTGTCGCAACTCACTCAATTAAACTCCACGTCTCGCAAACACAAATCTGGTGTTATGTAATTTATTAATTGGCTCAATTAAATGTAAAGCTGCGACTCGTTGAGGTTGCGGGCTGCCCATTTAGGTCTCATTCGTAGCCTAAATGAGATTAGCTTTATTGTACAAGTCCCCCACAGGCCTGTTCTGTATAGTTGTTTAGTGGCAGTATAGGCAGACGTTTGTAGATTGTTGCTAACTGTATATGACCCCCACATATGTAGATAATACGCCCAATGTCCCCCACAGGCCTGTTCTGTATAGTTGTTTAGTGGCAGTATAGGCAGACGTTTGTAGATTGTTGCTAACTGTATATGACCCCCACATTTGTAGATAATACGTCCAATGTCCCCCACAGGCCTGTATATAACAAGCCCATGCTGGCCAAACACAACAACAGGCGAGTCAAGCTATTACGACGGTACGAAAATCTAAGGAACTATAATTCTGACAGAAAGAACTCGATACAGGCAAATCGGTTTACCATACATTGAAGATTTTGTAGTTTTCGTTTCCGAATTTAATTTTCGTCTGTCATTTGGGTTTTCCCCTTATTCTTCCATTTCCGAAGGTCCCGGGTACAAATCCCAATACAGGCAGATTTGGGGTTTTAGGGAGTGACCACTGCCCTTACAAGTTTGCACCAGTTTATTTAAATCTGAAATTATCTTTGATCCGTCAACTTCATTTACAAGTGGTGTATGGAAAGTGTTGTAAAGGGTGTAATTCCCCACTGAAAATCAGTTGTAAATGCGAGAATGCAATCAAAATATAAGAAGGTATTTTAATAAATACATAAAAACATATTTTCACAAATTAAAATTAAAATTAATTATTACATTTTCGATTCCAAAAAGTAGATCCATTACACATTCATGGTGACAAATGACAAAGTATGTGCAATATATTTTGCAATGCCAGCAATGATAAAACACTAGGTTTTGCCTGGCGTGTACCGCCCACCACATACACAGCTTTGAGCTTTCACATTGATTGAATCCAATTCTGTTAGTGTATTTTTTACCCCAACTAAACTGCAATACAGCATTGGGAAACACACAGCAATAATTAGTGAAATGCATTTGGACGCGCAGAACCCATTAACAATGTTTTTCAAAATTGAAACTCTAGATAATTGAAAACATCCCTCTATAGCTCGTGTTTTGTACATTTGTGTTTAATAGTCTGTTTATTGCATGTTGTATTGTTTTATTGTGCAGGTGTGTGTGCACGAACGCAGCACACGCAACACACACAGTGCATTATATCACGTGTACATTTGTATAAATAACTAAGTGGGCAACAGGCGGGGTCGAGTTTAATGCGAGTGCGGGGCTTTAAATAAAACAAATAGGCGAGCATGCATGAAAGCATATAAGCGGTTTGCTATGGCGGGTGTGGACGTGTTGCGTATTTTCCAGTTTCATGCCACCGCAGAAAATAGAAGACTACAACTGAACGAACGATTCTTGGGTAGCATATGCAACGGTCGAGGTTTTAAGTCATTCGACGAAGAAAATTGAAGTTTATTATTTCAAGCTTATAAACAATGAGATTTTGCTGATTTAATTACATGTTTCACTTAACAAAAAGTATGAATTATTTTTGTATTATGTTTTTAATGTATAATATTAAAATTCTAAATTCTCTTACGATTCTGCAAGATGGGTCAATTTTTCCAATTCCATCGAAATTAAATCGCTAAATTAGGTTTTAGAAGTGATGGAAATACCTTCATAGAAAATATTTTAATAGAAGGTTTGGAAATTACATAACACAATACAATACATTCACAATAAAATATGAAAATTCTACAACATGGAACACCAAAATATATTTTGCATAAAATAATAATGCTAACAATCTCCCCCCCCCCCTCTCTTTATTTATTTTTGTCTACAATATCAAATCATGCAAGTAACCTGAAACGGTTTGACCAAGTTCCAGAGAAGAGCTGCCAAAAATGAATGTTAAATGGTCGTGTAATCCATCTGGTTGCTCAACCTAATAGCGTGTTTATCCAGTGCAGCGACTTAAAGGTGGTACCCCCGACCACGTCTTGCTGTATTATACCGATGGAGGTGTCAAGATAAGCGCGTGTATTTGAGCTCAGCCACGACAGCGAAAGAGCGACATTAGTCTCATTAATGCTAGTTTTTTTGTTTATTTTTTATTAATTAGTCTGTCGAGGGGGGACCGGTTCGAAGCCCCACCTCGCATTTCCTGCCTAACAAGTTAGCACTTCCGCACCAGTTATCAACAACAATGGCCACTTTATACGCGTCTGTCATTGGTCGAATGTGATGGCACAGGAAATTTAATTCGACCAATCGTAAGGAGCTTCCTGTCCCACCCATAAGACAGAACAAACCCCGACA
Organism: Sweltsa coloradensis; assembly: GCA_024449915.1. Lineage (NCBI taxonomy): Eukaryota > Metazoa > Arthropoda > Insecta > Plecoptera > Chloroperlidae > Sweltsa > Sweltsa coloradensis. The sequence goes on from JAMZAV010001175.1 coordinate 125,890, forward strand.
ACAATAAGAAAACGGAATAATTATCGGATTTGGAGATGGAAGTTTTCCCCTGGTGTTGAGCATAGTCATCATGATTCCACGGTGTTGGAAGTAATGATGCCCGACAAAACTCTCGAAAGTTTAACACCAGCTCCAAAATGAGCCTCAATGTGTATGATTAACGCGGTATCGTTGCTTTCGATTCGTGCGCGGAGATGATTAAGTAATATTTTTACATAAATTCAAAACACCTATAATAATAATCGAATAGCAAGTGTTTCTTTCTTTCTCTTTGCTGCCGACTACAGAAGGCGTGAATCATTTTAGAAACGTTCAAATTGTTTTGTTATTTTGTTTCTACCGCGTGTAAAACGCTGCCGTGACGGCGCCGGGGGGATGAAGGGGGCGAAGGGGGGGGGGGCGTCGCGGCGCTTGGAAATATGAGAACACGAAATGTTCCGATGCTGACACTGATAGGTTCTGACAAGAACGTCGACCATTATAACACAACATAGAGTGTGCTTTTAAACTGTTGCTTGTAGTACAGACATAATAAAAACTGTGCAACCTATAAGAAGGTATTGTATTGTATGGGGCACGTAGTGATTAGTTGTGCTTGAAGTGACAACAGTGACGATACTAAACGATGTCAGTGCCGTCAAACCACGTACACTTCCTCTTCCCCCTGATCTCGCAAATGAGAGGGGGGGGGAGGAGGGAGGTGAATTTTAAAATTTTAGGTAGTTAAGGTATCGATAATGGTGAATTATACCATGACGAACAAATATTAATGTTGTCTCAAAAAGTCCCAAGTCCTAACGATTTAGAGGAGTGTAAGCTGCAAAGCATTCCTCGCTATCTGTAGTTCCATCCTAAATTTCTAAAAACGCACAAAACCCTATTTAGTATTTCCATTTAAAATAAACTAGGAAACGCTCAGTTGGACGCGTTGATAAGCGAGCACGTGCTATAGCTAGACCCACATTGCACATAAAATTTATGGCGTTTGCGTTTCCAATATATTTTATTATTGCCAAGGTATTTGGGTAAACCCGTGTATGAAAACCTTTACTTTGTGGATAAAATCCACCGCCATCTAGAGGACCTTGACTCCTTGGGAAAAACTATTTAAACTCTTTGGTGACAAATAATAGACTGCTTTCTCGAAAGTATTTTGATTACTTCTAGGTGGCAGTGTATTAGATAGAAACTTCGCGCGTCTTTTCGTTGCCATGGCAACGTTACTTTTGTTATAATGTAATTTCCATCTACACTACTTATCGGATCAAAATAAAATTTACATATTCTTGACCGGACGGACATTCTAAATGATTTGGCTATCTCAGATTTTGTCGCCGGTTAGTTTGAAAAAAAAACTTTCGATTAACTTTAATGTAACTTTTTAACTTTTTGAACGATTTTGCCACAAAACTAATGGCATTCAATCGAGAACAAAGCTTTGCGGATGGTCAAAATTTCAACTCGATCCGAGCCTCCGTTCGAACGTTATCGCGAGAGACATACAAAAAAAAAAAAAAAAAAAACAAACAAACAAACAAACAAACAAACAAACAAACAAACAAACAAAAAAAAAACAAAAACCAGTGACTAATTTTTCCGGCAGAGTCAAATGGAAACGCTCGCTTCGCTCGCTTAATGATACAACAATGGCTATTGAAAATTACGTCAAGTAGTGTATGTATGCATATTCTTACATTGTTCAATAGTTTGCCTTGAATTCTAAAGTGGTTTTAATTTATAATAGATATATAAATTAAAAAATAAATACTCAATTCCAAAATGCTACTTCTTTCTCTTCGTGCGTTTATTGCCTAATTCCTTACTTTTCTAGACTGGACTAACGCCACTTTATCTTATCTGGACTGCCCTATTCTCAAAGAGAAAATGGCTACACTACAATGTTTTCTTATTCTATGTGTATAAGCCATTCCGTTTTAACTAGAAACGCAGAAAAAAATTTCGAGTTTATTTAGCCAACTTATGATAAACTTAAATTATTTCAGATGTACCTGATCATTTAAATTTTTGATAATTTTCACATCATAAGTTACAGGACAATTATTTATTTCCCCCCTATAAATTTGGACACGCGATTTAGCCACATTCCTAATCGCTCTGCTGACTGACACCACAGGTGTATGAAATTTTGAACAGTTGTCATGAAAGTGGAAATAGGGCTCAACAGTAACACTGTTCTAAAATTGGGTTTAAAACTATTTTTATCAAAAATTGATTTTCACGATTTGTTATTTTGTAAAAAGAACACAAAATTTAATATATTCCTGGATTTTTTGTGGCTGATTGAAGCAAAATTTTGAAAATCTACGACTGTTGGGCTGTCCATGTATGCTTTATTGGCAACTTTGCAAATTGTACATACTTCGAATGCTTCTTGGCCGAGCGAATAGCTATTTACCAAGTGCCAAATGTGTCCCATTCCCTTTTCCGAGATACTATTAGTCTCATGGTGAAATGTGTTAGTAATTTGTAAACAACACTTTTACCAGTTAATGCTTATTAATGCTATTTTTAAGGAGACTAGACTACCAATTTCATCAGAAACAAAATTTCGTAAATAGTAATTCCCTCGAGCGCAATAAGTGTTCAGGGTAGGGTGGGGTGTGAACGGTGTCCTCTCCTGCCTCTTATCTTGTCCCCCGGTGTGAACACGCCAGTCGGCCCCTACCTTGACCACCATTGTGTTTGCGCTCACTTCTGTCAAGACGTAATGTGTGTTTCGCGTGTGTTTCGCGTGTTACGCTAGATAAGAGAGCGAGAGAGAGGGAAGACAATCCAACTGCGTGGGAGCGAGAGAGAGCGTCCACTAATAAACCAACATCGTGGATAGGAGAAGGAAGGAGAGAATATAAATCTCTTCTCCAATGTCCTATCTTAGGCGGCATCTGCGCGAGCTAGATTGAGTTAGCAGGAAATAAGATGACATTTGAAATTTCCCTCTTCATCTTAATCCATCAGGACCCTTCTCTGGAGCACTGAGGCTAATGGGCTAAAGCACCGAAAGAAAAGAGTAATTTACTCTAAATTGCCTCTCAAATTTCCATCTTTTTTAAAATGTAAATTACAATTACGCGTCGACTCAAAGTTATATAAGAACCTCTCGCAGCTTGCTTGGATGTAATTGTCGTAACACTAACGAACACTAAGAATGATGGAAACTACACAAACAAAAACTTCCCCTGAAAACGGTGGATTATAGCCGTGATGTGTAGACTTTGTTCTCGAGGTGCTATAAAAAAGTGCACTTTCAAGTTTCAAGTGTCGTTTGCTCTTTTCTTTTTGCCGGCGGAGACTGTGAAAAAGGTTCAGCCTAGCATCTACCAGAGCGATAAAGAAGTTTCCCCTTTGGGGAGGTCCCCTTACTCCCAAGTCAAAACGGAATCTAACGTCATGCGCGCTGAGAGCGGCTCCAATGTGAAACTAATAAAAGCACTGCACGCTAAATACAGTCAGTAGATTATCGATGTGCAGTGACGCTGAAATCAAAAAAACAACAGACGAAACGTCAAACTTCAATTTTATTTCAATCATATTAGCCCTGGGGCCCCAGCCTCTTAAAACGATTTACTTTTTATTTATTATTGTATATAAGTGTTGCGTAGGCGTCAGTGACATTTTCGTGCGAAATAATTTGAGATACGCCTTGTTCAAGCTAACGGACGTAAGTGTAGCCTAGGCCCAAGGCCACAATACAGTTTTCAGACGTAAGTACGCCCTAGGCACTCAAATCGAAATCTTGAACAATACATATTGTCGGCCTAGCTCCTAAGCTTAGGTCTACTCCATCAGAAATATCCTCATTAATAAAGAGAGTTTGCTTTATGCCAAAACATTCGCCAAACATTCGATCGTATTTAATATTTTGACGTTTCCGCCATTTGTCGTCATGGGACTGTTAACTACTAGTAGAAAAGTGACGTACTTTTATTGAAGTAGTTCCATCAATCGTCACACAGAGGCGCGCGGAACGTTAGATTCCAACGCCAAAAACCGACTTTTTATTTAACCCAGGGCGGTATAGGGAGTTGGAGGACCTCCCCAACGGGGAAACTTCTTTATCGACTCTGCATCTACTGAAGGATAATTAGCAATGGACGAAACCACAGCCGTAGCAACTTCAATCTTCTGAGAATAATAATTGCACTTCTATCTATAGGCGGCGGTGGCTGAAGCTACCGAGACAAAACACTTGCGAAGCCTGCTGACCAAGATAAAACACTGAGAAGACGCCGCATTCGTTGAGTCGAGTAGAACATGTAAGATCAAACTATTATAGTTGTTTTTTGAGAGAAGAACTACTTTCTTTTATTTTAGTGAAAAGCCACTTGTACATTGTTAAAAGTTAAAGTTTGAGTTTCCGGTAAATAACGCATTCCCATATTTTTGTATTTATTGTTTAATGAGTGTTAAACCACCCTTGTACAATGTTTAAAGTGTAAGATTTATATATACCGGGTTCAGTTCAAAACTCGCCACAAGAAATCGTGTCTGAAAGTTTTATCCAATATACCTGGTTATAGACACCTGATGCATTGCACCCTGGGCAGGTTTTACACGAAAAATTTAGAGGTCACTTAATTTTCTGTAATCTCTATGCTCGTTATGGTATTCCTTTTTTATGAAAAGCACAGAAATAATAATAAATACAAATATGGTAAATCTATGAGAGTCTGTTTTATGCCCATGCAGGTAGGCGCCTTCATATCGATACAGACCCGGCGATGCAACATGAAACATGTACCGCCTGAATTCAATTTACGGCCACGTCACTCGTGAGGTACTTAACTTCAGTACAGCCACATGTTTAATTTTCAAAGCATACGGCAAAAAACAAGAATTTACATAATATGCATGAGACAACGTGGGTGGCACGAATAATATGTAAATATGAATTAAACTAGAAAATGCTAACTACAAATTGTTTCATTATTCAACAAGGTAAAATCCACAACAATTTAATACTCAACTAAAAAATAAGCTAGATGGTCGTGTTCAACCACGATACAGGGGCGGCTCGTGTATAGGTGCACAGGTGCACGTGCACCCCCAAATATTTGCGCGAACTAAATTCCAAATTTAAGGTTTCGAAGCCAATCTCGTAATATTCCCAATATAATCGTTGGATTGTTTGTATGGATATTTTGGCTGGCCCAGAGCAAGGCATATTCGTCAAAAGTCATTCTGCAGTAAGCGCTGCCGCTGAGGGATGACACTCTGAGTGTGCACACATTTTTACGTGGTTTTAACACGGAAAGGCCGGCAGAACAAGCCTCAGGTTGTCTTTTGTTATACAACGTCTGGTATAGCTGGGTTTTGTGCACGTGCACAAGGGTCAAAACCGTTTCTTCCATTCAAACGCCTTGGTATTGTGCTCGCGCCATTCATTCACCCCCACTCTCCGGTCACTGTCAGTAGCCAGGGAAAGTTGTACTCGACAGGGTTGGTGAAGTGAGATCAACAGCAGTTTTCAAGTGAGCGAAAAGTGTTAAAATTATTATCGTGCCGTGAAGTGAAAATGACTATAATATGACTTCGTTAATTAGCGATCTAAAAATTAACAGTTTTTTAAAACGATACGATGTGATGTTTGAGGCGCGTGTCGGAGGAGATGGAGAGACATTATTCGGGTATGTAATATTTTAATCAAGCATATAATAATAATTTTTTGGATGGTTTTCTATAATTAACAATTACATATAGGGGAGTTTTTCCCGACCAATAAATTCGAAAAATATACTCTAAAGTCGTTTTCCGGGTACTTCAGACCATTAATGTCTTAAAAATTTTCGCCTCCGGCGGCTGGGGCTGCGCCCCAGACCCCTTTGTTTCCCGCAGAATGACTTCGAAATTATGTGCACCCCCACAATAATGACTCACGAGCCGCCCCTGACCACGATACAGTTTGGAATTGGCTTTGCTACGTTAATTTATGTCTCTAGAGCTTAGAATATATTTTTGAAAAGTTGCAATTTTATGTAGGTCTGTAATTGCGTTCTTGTCCACATTTTTCTCTTCCAATGTTCCCATTTTCCCAAATCTATGTCCTCTGACTTCCATGACACTTGTCTCTCTCCTCTATAGTTTCTGAACTTTTCTTTACACATGTTTTCTAAACTTCATTTTGGATTTTTGGTCAATGGTTTATCAGCTGTGGTCAATTTGTCTGGGTGACCGTTTTATTACTCCAAAAGTGGAGGAAAATGGAGTTGGTAGCTCACAGCTTGATTTACATCTTCGTTATCTCCATCAACCTCAAGGGTCAGTAAAATTTGACCCTAAAGCTTCTTTCGAGTAGAAGATAAACAATTTTAATCTCATCTTATTTCCTAAATTATTCTTCTAATCAACACCCACTAGAAATGTGAAGGAAAATGCTCTTACTCAGTTTATAACCAATCGCAATCAGACTGGTCCAGCACGGAATAGCCTCATTCTTGGCCTGATACCATACATTTTCCTACATTAGATTTATACTATAACGCCATCCCTATTCGCTCTGTGGTAAAAAATTACCAAACCGGTTGACGCGCGCAATAATGAAACGCATAAAAATTAAGTTGAAGATTATAAACACAGACATCAATTAATTTCAACTGCAAGTGCTTTGCTTTTACTGTTTTTCGACACTGTATAATAATATTTCAATATGAGTAAACTCGCGAGTTAAGACATAGATGTGAATGCTATAAAATAAATTGCAGGTTATACATCGTTACGTGCGTCAAATATACAAGCCGTTTTATGAAGCCAATCTAACACATGGCGTGATATAAGCTATAAGCGAACTTGCTGTGGTATATTGCTACATATTATCTCCCTCCTCTCCTTCATTTCTTCAAGTCCGTATACGTTTTATTTCATGACTTTGTATGAGTTGCACTTCATTGGTGAGTGCAAAAACATAGGTGTCAGTCATAAAATGTAAAAAACGGGTATTCATAAAAATAATGATTACAATAAAAATGTTGTGTGAGAGACCATGATAGTAATTTAAAGCGAACTCGCACGGCGTTTGCGTGTGTTCAAGAGCATAAAGAAATAGTTAAATATTTAATTCAGAATAAGTTCGACCACAACTACCCCAGCTGTTGCCCTTGAAGCGTCGTTCTTCATGGAAACTGTCTAGATGTCTGTGAGAAGAAGGACGCAACAAGGCTGTGTACAATCCATTAATCGTGAATAAGTGCACTGTCCAAGGTCTAATGAAAGCCAAAGAGCTTGTTCAAGTAGTAATGAACGAGTAAGCAATGTTGCACGAAACGCGCATATATGTCTCCGCACAGCAGTGGGTATGTGCACACATAACTCTGCAAATCGCGTGATGGTGTGCCCCAGGGTATGATTCTCGGTCCGGACATGTTTATTGCATTGTTACCTAGGGACTGACGCGGCCTACAGCTGACACATTGCCGTGGTTATACCGTGTGTGCGTGTTACCACGGCATGGATGGGCTATATGACTATGAGAGCTAGACTAGACTGGAATGAACGCCCTCTGGGAACGCTTTCTTGCCTTCTTGTCAGTCAAGGGGATAAAAGTGGAGATGGTTTTAGGGCATATCGACGATGCGATGCGTTGCGTTGGTAGCGGACGATTTCACGGTTCGTTTAATATTGGCAGCTGCGACGCAAGGAATCACGCACTGTAACGAAATATTGGCAGGTGAAATGTAAGGTGGCACGCACTATTTTGACCAGAAATACCAATGCATCACGCACTCGTAACAGAGATGAGAAGCCCACTATGACCTAACATGGTAACTTTATTGCACCTTATGTAATCTATCTATTTGTATGATTCATTGTGGCAAGTAGTACACAAAAAATATTGGCCTGAAATCCTCATAAGTTATGTTGATGTAGCACTGATGGTACATGAACATCGAAACTAACGTGTAAAAATATCAAAATTATACTGGATAATTTAGGAATTTTGGGATTTTAGGATCTCTAAAATATGATAGTTGTGTTGTACTAATAAATTCTTAGCATGAATTAAGATTTAGGACCAAACAGAAATAGGATATAGTCTCTAAAATTATATTTTACCCTTTAACTAGGCCAGGTTTTAGATCTATTTGATTCATTATATTTTAGAAAGGCATAATTATCTTGTTTCAAGATACCATGCAGTAGTGTACTGTACTTGCTTTGTAGGTTATGCTTGTGTGTGGTATGTAAAATAGCAAAATACTACTACTTATAAATAAGTCTCATCGAAAAAACTGTGACAGCGAGTCAGCCTGTACATCTGTCAATGTCACTGCCTTCTCTACTTCTATGGATAAAATTGTATGACGGTTCAATAATTAATTATCTTCTGAACGGCGACGATTTTAAGCGACATTTAACAATTGAATCCTGAATTTTGATTGACACAAAATGTCAACTAATGCTGCAACGTATGAACATAAACCCAAGGGCCAATTTGATCAAAAAGAGCTTTTCAAAATAATGGGCTTCAGTACTTTTATACTTTTTTATAACATGTAAATAAACAAACCAAGTTGGCAATCAATTGGAAGCACCATCAGTTAGATAACTAAATTATTTTATCGAAAGTACATCCCCCTCTTTTTTATGCCTGTCCAAAAACTTCATAAATTTGTTATTGTTTTGTCAATTATCACATACTTGTAAGAAAACTAAAAAAATACTTACGTACAAAAATAGGCACCATCGATTTGAGATTGTACACTAAAAAGTATATTTTAAGAAGGAGCAATTTAGCGCAGTTTGAAAAGTACGGGTGCATTTCTTCACCTCGATTGTGGGTGTTCTTACTCTTACCGATATGTTGAAAGTCAAAGGAAAATGGCTAAAAGTTAGATGAATGAATTAAGAGGGAATAGAATTAATTTTAAACTTCTTTTGGATGCGACAAAAGCTCTATTTTGGCCATTATACGCAAATTTTGGGTCAGTAAAAAAATAAAAGTTCTAGGTGAAATAATTTTGAGCTATGATTATTTTTTATTGTTTCAACATACCTTTGTCGCCGTACTGAGTATAAGGGAAAATAATTTTCTGAAATAATGTTCGATGTGCGATTTTTTGTCACATGGTATACAAATTAATAAAGAGTTTTGAACCAGTCGACGAAAAAATCGTACATCAAACGTTATTTCAAAAAAACTTATAGGCCTACTCGTGTTGGAGACAAAGGCGTGTTTTTTAAATTAAGTATTGCACCTAGAACTTTTATTTTCTTATCGACCCAGAATTTGCATATAATGGCCAAATGGGAGCTATTGTCCCATACAAAAAAAGCTTTTCCCCCCCTTTTTTATTCAAGTTCCTCTTTCATTCTTCCAACTTTCAGCCATTTTCCTTTGACTTTCAAAATTTCGGTAAGAGTGCTCTGGAATAGCTAATTTGATTTTAATTTCGAACTTGTCCAGTTAATGCTGTACAATTTAAATAAATTGCAGATTTACGATTCCTGCTCGACGCATACAGGCAGAGATGGCATCATGCATAGCGCGTGGTACTCTGGTTTGAAAGGTGCAATAGTTCTCAAATCAGCTAAAATCCTGGATGTAAGTTATTCAATTTCAGTTCGTCCCTGACCCAATTCATGTACATTAATCCCGGGTATAAGTTGGTAAAAGGACGGTATAATGCAGGACATGCGGGAAGTCTTCATGAATTGGATTCGGAGTTTACCGCACTTATACCACCTAACTCTGCTTATACCGGATAAAAATTACATGAATCGGGGCCCTGAAGAGGGTCACACTGGGTAAAACTGATGCGTACTCTTCAACACAACGTTGTTTTCCTGCTAGACAAATGCGAGCGTTCGCGTGTTCGAATCTTTTAATTATTGTTGTTTACAATATATAATCAGATTCTTAAACGTGTCGGCAGTCCACAATATGCGGTCGTTCATAGGTGTTCTTTATTGTTTTACGACAGTTTCGTGCAAACGTAAATACATTTCAGAGAATCCAGCCCAAAAATACCCGTAATCATGCACCTACCTCACCACCCTCGCAGTGTTCAATGTATAGACAAGTTCAGTACATAATAAACTTCGTGCTACAAAATACAAATGAATGGTTTTACTGTTTGTTTGTATTGTTTTTAAATGCCCATAGGTGTTGCAAGCTATAGCTAGTCCCACTTCAATAATGTCATATTTAATGAACTTGTGTGGACAAAGTCAATTAGAGGCGGATTTTTGCTAGTTTCTCTCAAGCTATGCGATCACACGATTTGTTTTGATAAAGCCAGAGCTCGATTTACTTAAATGCTCATTTCATATCAGTTTAATCAGGAGACTGCATGGAAGACAGTCAATGTAGCTGATAAAAGTTGCTGTAGAACAATTGGAAACAAACTATCAGGAATAAACAAAACTCGTACGTAGAATTGTCGCATGAATTGTGATGCTTCGATTCGGAAGGTTGCGGGCTCGATAACCGTTAACGGCATTTCTGACAAATGTTTTTCCAAAGTTTTCTTCAATTGCAAATTATATGAATTGAGTCATCTAAAACAGCTCTTGGACACTCCCACTATTACTTCAATATCATCTAAGTAGTCAGTAGCCATCTAAAGAAGGCCAACTTATAGCGGGCTCTTTTAAGTTTTATTTTTTATAAAACTAAGTTAAAACGCGTTAAAGAAATTAATTGGCTCATTCAGCAATTATTAGATAAACTGCAAACCAGAGAAAATGAGTGGCAATTAATGTAATATCAGTAGGAGTGTCAAAGCCGATTTAGCTGTGTTTTAATAATTAATCAAACAGCTGATGGAGGCAGTTGAAAAAAAGTTGTCTACTAATCCAACTACTTTCTGTAAATTAAAAATTAGATAAATATAATTATAACGAGGGTATTCCTTGATGTTTTTGTGAGAGTCGCCTAGAGACGAGTTTGCAAACCTGACCGTCATCACTTTGAAAACAGCAGCTACGGACGCAAGCTAAACATATTCAAGGCGCCCGCCTCGGGCGGCCAAACGGAAGTGGGGAATTAAACGCACAGTCCCGAAGCCATCATGATATCGTATCGTCAACTATCAATTACTGGGTGACCACTTCTATTAGGAGCGCAGGAAAAAGATGGGCTTCGAACTACGGTAAAAAAAATTAGAATATTATAAAACGTTTCGATAAAAACACAAACACTCACTATATGGGAGTAGAAAACAATAACGTTGGTATAATTCGACTTTATATACGCTTTTTATTATAATTTCTACTTGGAATAATATTATTATATATAATGAGCATTCAAGGTTATAGGACAGCCGGGAGGTTCGATGAGTGAGGGGCTGAACCACATACCAACAGATGTGGCTCAATGCTAGAGCACACGCTATGGCTTAGTTCGAGACCCTCCTACTCCAATCTTCACCGAATATAGAGAATGCTTGGAGTGAGATCTATTATTTGAATACATTACTTTAATTTATCATTGACAAAACAACGCCACTTTCTCATTTAAACATCTATTGCTTATATAAACATTCTTTGAGAAATCTATTACCTGTATCAACTTTATTACTTTGTGGAACAAAAATCATAGGAGATCAGGATTAAAGAGATCGAAACATAGGTTTAGTTTGACCATGGTTTGAAAATGAAATAATGTATCCTCGTTTTCCTTGAAACATTTGAATTCCCTTAATTCTATCGATGAATAGCAACCCGATTGACATAATTGAGTCATTGACCTTGAAAGAGTAAGGTTTTTTAATAGGGGAAGAATTTGCACAAAAAGAGCATTTTTTAATGAGAAAGTGCTACAAATTTGTTTTCAAAATACTACTTTCCCACGGCTCTATCGAAAGTCTCTGTGAAATAGCTTGACATTTTACAGTTGTACTCACTCATGTATGAGTATTTGTTTACCATACTTTCTGGAGGAAAAGGAACCCACCCTAATCTCATGTGGCCCGAAAGTTTGAGCGATGTTACGTCTATTGTCACAAGGACGTGTTCTGAATGAGTTACGTCGGTATATTCGCGACGTGCCCGTCCCCGAAGACTCGGAGAAACCTCTAAACCAATAAGGGAGGTATGTCGGCCGTACACTCTCGGATCCAATAAGGGAACCATGCGACGTGCTCGGGGCCGCGATCACTTGGGGGATGCAGAGAGCGGAGAGGAATTTAATTACACAGTCGAACGCCTTCTTCAAAAATTATTCCCGCGCCCGATAAGACGTGGCTCGTCGAACACAATCACTCGGGCGGTGGAAGACGGGGTCCTCAGAGTCTGGGTGGCGGTGCATACAAGATCTCGATCGTGATTTTCAACTTGTACAATCCGTACAAATAGAACATATCCTTCAAACTTCCATAAGTTTGAACATAGTATTAATAATATTGGCTCGTTGGTCCAATAGCTCGAGTCCCTGCTTATAGTGAGTTCTGAGTTTGAGTCCCACTTCATACAGAGGATTAATAACTTGTGTTGAGTTAAATCCATCAACTCTTGGGTTAGGAATGTGTGAACGGGACTTTATAATAGGTTGTTCCGAATTTGCCTTCTTGGTGCTGACGATGTGGATTATGCCTCCAAGATATCGTCATGCTAGAATAACTCGAACACTCCAGTAAATGGCACTGATAATTTAGCTAGCATTCGGTCTTCCCCGAGTTTTTCATTCACCAAGTAGTGGCGTTGTCACTAATGTGTTCCGTACTCTTCACCCCTACAGTTACGTTGCCGATTTTCTAGTAAACGTTTTGCTAAACATAAAACTTTTATGTGGGGTAGCCACATGAGCTCGGTTTCAGCCATTGTAATTTCAAAATATAGAAACACGTTTATACACACTTATTTATTTTGAATATAAACCATTATTTAAAAATTATGCTTGACTTATGCGCGTACTAAATTTAATCATACAAAATAACCTTCCAAATTATAACATTCTTCTCGGATAAAATTGAGCTGAGTAGATTTAAAGTCAATTTTGTGCTCTTACAAGTAAAATGAATACATTAGTTGGCCGTAAGTGGGAAGGTTAGTAAAGCGGTAGCCCATCCCATTATCTGGGGTCTTGTCTGCCTTTAGGCGGTCATTGAGTTGTTTGGGCCGGACATTATAAAGTAGTTCCGAGGTGTCTATGCTGATAAGACGCTCGGCTCTGTGTGGACTGACGCTTGATTGGAATCAAAGCCCCAAGACTAAACCACTAGCTTACGCCACTGGTGCTCTATTGCGTATAGACATCAGCATAACATAGCAAGGGTTTAAATTTAAATTTTTACTAAAAGTTTCTACTAAGTATCTATTTTTTTAAATTATTAATATTTTAGCAGCTGTATAATAAGCTGCAGGTATTTATGGTGAAAATTAAACAGAATTTCCGTTTGTGGTGCCTAAAATCGATGAATTAGCTTCGAAAATAATTCAAAATCTAGTTACAAGTGCCTCCCTGATTTGTTCTGTCATTTTGAGAGGATCCTTGAAAGGTTTTGCATGCTACAATCGAAATTTGTGGAAAAAATAAATGGCATATCTGTTTTGGGTTCTCAAAATCCATAAAATTTTGTAGGAAATAATTTTAAAAGTGTTCACTGTTAATTTTGATTCAACGGAAGGTTTCTGCTTTTTCTTGCATATAATACAGAGTAAATGTAGGCCTATGTGCATTACCGATTTATTGTTATTGTTACAACGACACATGTGTATATAAATTTGAAAATAATCAAAGTAGCAATCGCATGGATTAAGCCTAAGAAGTCATTACCGTTAATAAATTAGATGCAATTAATATAATCTAAAGGATAAACGATAATATCGTATGCAAACCCATACATTTACCAACAATGGCGTCTCTGAATTGAATTATTTTGAACAACTTCCGATAGGTTTACCCAATGGCATTGTAGGGCTTTGTCTCATGCGGGTAATGGGGGGGGGGGGGTGACAAGAGAGAGAGAGAGAGAGAGAGAGAGTCACCTCGAGCAAAACAGGGAAACGCCATTGCCATTAGTAGAGACATTACCGTCTTATTAGCCTGTATGCCTTAACATGACCACTGACCCCAATTAGTATAACATATTCACGTAAAACCACGCGTTACCTAGAAGAAGACCCTTTGACTTTCTCTGCTTTTGTTTGCTCTAGGAAGTGTGTATACTCAAAGTGTGATGACATACAGGCGTCCGTGAGAACGATTGCAATTTGATTTGAATCTGCCAACCAAATATGAATGGAGGTTGGAGAATATCATGTTGATTAGAAAACTAATACGAGAGGAACTTTTGATTATGTAAATACGATCTAGAAATCTTTAATAACTTTAATCCCCCTTCAACTAAAGTAATTTCAGTACAGACGGAGGTGCATGGGGTATATTTTATAATCGAATTGCAGTGAGCGGTTTGTATCTAATTCCGAGTTCTGAAAGGAGCTGTAAGTTCCTGGTTTGCTTTCTAGCAGTACCGCTACTTTTATATAAGGATGTTGGTCACCAAAAGTAAGATTTGTTGCCTGTTGTTGAGAGTGGAAGGGACTAGGGAGGAAGAGTAAACGAGAAAGATAATGACCAATACCGTGTTTTTACAGACGTTGAATCGTTGACGAGATTAGTCCCGTTCTTCTGTTTTACGGTGAAGGGTGAAGGCTGAGCACAGCCTAATGCTACCAGTGTACCCTAATCTCACAGGGGGCACGTCTCAAGTACCGCCCACAGCTTCGTCGTTGCCACCTGTAGTCGAGTCATCGTCGATGATGACGCCAGGTGAAAGTCAACAGCTTCGAAAACGCTTCATTGTTCGGCATATTTTAAAACTTTACCTCCGAACAAATAATGCAACGATAATTTCCCATCATCTGGGTGGGACCAAGTTTTTACCGACGTGAATTTGTTTACATTATAATCGTCTGTAGCTAATAGAACGAAAGAGTTTCTTCTTTGTTCCAATTTTCAAACTGAAAACGTTCTTTTCGGTGCGCGCTCGTTTATTTTTTCCCGCCCTCCGGCTAACGAACGCGCATGCGAGACGAAACGACGTTGCTGTGCACCGCCATCTTTACATATTCCACCGCTGCAGACAATGAGGGGATGGCCCGAATCAAGACAGGTAATTGTTTATCTTAACAGATTACTCTATTGTACTTGATTCTGTGTCTACATAGGGAGGAGTCGCCGATCATGGAGTGAAGAAGGAACGACACACATTTGTAATTGAAAACTTTGGGACCCACAGGGGACACAAAACTAAATAGTTAATCAAAGAAACTCATATACCAGGCCACACAAGGTTTGTGTACGCAACTTATGACGTGTCTTCGGGCTGTTGGTTCAATTAGTCTTCCATTATAGTACAATAGTATTTTCTGCCACCCAATTACCTCGATGGCCGCCTCGAGGTCCTCCGGGCCGGATCGTTTGGGACGGGAACGCACTCAAAGCGAAAACACTAAACAGCACTAACGAATTGGAATAATTACTTCCCGACGTTCACCATCGTCATTCTCCTTTGAATTATTAACATAGATGTAGTTCCACCTATGAAATATTAAAACAGTTATAATGGAGAATGAGGGTTTTTGCTGGACAAATAGTCGACGTTTAATTTTCTAACGATGGGTTTATTTTTTGTCGGCAAAACAACGAGTTATGGCTAATAAAAGTTCCCTGTTTGTACTCGTACTCGTGTGTGTTTTTAATTGCTGCGGAGAATACATGCAGGTTTTTTGTCAATTAGTCAGCAGGGGGCATTTGGTATTTTCAATTAGTTATGACTAAAAGCAATACCATAAAATTGATGTTGGTATTAAATTAAATATAAACCTAGCAGAATGTACGTGCATCAACGCATGGAACAGGGAACTAACATTTTAATTACTTTGCTATGAAAGATAATGGTAAAGCGATGGTAAATACGATGTTATAGCTTAGAGCGCACGCTTGAAATTGTTTTCCTAATGATCATAGTGATAGTTTTGAGTCACTATAACTTTCCGCTAGCAGAAATATACATGAAGCATTTGCAAATACGATTTTATATTAAATTATCAGTCTGAGGTTTGTACTAAGTTTTCTGTAGGGATGAACAACGATAAAATAAAAAATTGGCAAAAATCGAAAAGGTGGCTGAATTATCGAGAAACAATTCGAATCATAATGCCAGTAGTAATTAAACCATTTTCCAACAGACAGGCGTGATCAAAATTAGATGTCTAAAATAATCAACACTTTTTTCGGTCAGAAAAAGTCTGAAATATTTTGCACATCACGAAATGTAGGCGTCTGGAGGGTTCTTTTATCTTCGGTGATAAAACATTTACAGGAAGGAAGCAATTTAAAACTCATATGAACGCACATGAATCAAACAACCAATGATTTTCATTGAGCTAATATGTAACTATAGCTTCATGAATTAACTACCACAAATTCATTTGAGATGGACGGGGTAATTAAAACAGGTATTGACCCTTGGGGTGAAAAATTTGACCACCAACGCAACTTTTTACAATGTTACTTTAAATTACTACAATTTCTTGAGTTGCCATCAACCAAACAGGAGGAATCGAGTCCAAATGAAACATTTGATAAAATGGGACAACGATAAATGAAGTACAGAACTGATTTTCAGTGTTTTTACCCAGACAGAGGGAAGATTTCCATTCACCTTTGGTGTTAATATCTTTGCTTACAAGTTACATTAAAGGGTCAAAATACCCACCTTTCATGCTCACTCATTGTCAGTGAAAGAGTATGTATCATGTATAACACAATGAGATTTTCTCGCGTTTTCTCAGAACCAAAAAGCAGAAAATTGAGGATTGGATTTTTAACATTTCCGGTATGTATATCAAATCATTATTACCTAGCTCTAGGGCTATTCCAGCATGTCTAATACAACAAGTTTGATTATAATTATTGAATTATAATCCCAAAACGATTATCTATACTTAGCTTTAATTGTAATATGCTAATAAATGAATAAACTAAGCTAGCCCTAGACACGAGATGTTTGCGAAGTACTCACCATGGCTGGTATACGACTGTGGACTGCCCGGAGCTCTGCTTGGCGTGGGTATAAGGTGGACCCTCCGGGCTGCAGAGGGCGAGGACTGGAAGCACATCAAACCAGACAGGAGCATGAATACATTACATACATCGCGTTCCATATAGAACACAGTGTGAAACTAAGTTAAGGGGAAGGGATGTGTGTGCATCGGCATCACATGGACATCGCCAACTTTTTATTACTGTTTGTTCGCATAGCAAAGACCTGAGGGTCTTTTTACTATCGTAACAATTAGTCGATCGAAAACGTTAGTGCCTACTAAAGTCTATGAAAATGTTAGTGACAATATTCGACTGACAACTTTAAGAGCAAGTGGGAACTGCCACTGCGAGTTTGTGTCATGCCAAAACATGTATTAATTAGTTACATTTACTATTTGGGAATTACATTAAAGAAACATTGGCATGTAAAATGTGTACAATACAAAGCTTTTACACCTACACCTGCCCCAACGCTGCACGCATCTGACAGAAACTATAGAAGAGCAGGGGATAAGCTTTGTAGTTGCAATATAATTACACATTTTACACTTTTAAAAGTCTTCAAAACTACATACAGCAATTCCAAGTAACTACTGTTTAATTTGGGATGTTACAAATTCGATGTGGCAGTTCTCACTAAAGTTGTAGATCGGCTATTGACAATAACGTTTTCAATCGACAATATTGTCACGATAGTAAATAGACCACCTGGACTAGACAAAGGGTGGCCTTAAAATGAATTTGGAGTCTCAATAACATATTTTCAGCTAAACATGATGAGGTACAAGGATTAACCTAAGTTCAACTTTAATTCAGCCGACTATAATGGGCATTTAAATAACCATACCAGTGGTGGTAAGTTAACAATTTAGCTTACTCTATATAAACATTTACGAAGGTAGTATGGATAAATATTATTAGAGTCTACATGCTGTAATATAAATATTGGCTCTTTATATCATAGTGATTTTACCAATCAGATTAGTAACCAAGATAATATCTAAGCTCAAATTTCATCGAAGCCAAAGTCAATAAAAAACGAGGTTTGATATTTTAACCTCTAGCATTAACATGGAAAATAATAGGTCGTTCTAAAAAGGCCTTCACTTTCTCAAGAACAGAAAATAATATTATATATCTAACGTTGTTGATTAGATGACATATTCGTGCAACTTTCACTATATAATAATATCGCTTCCAAATTTATCAATGCATTAATTTGCATTTGAAATAATGTTAAAAGTCGCCCTGGGCGCGCCAATGTGAAGTGTCTGTCATTCAGCCATCTGCTACGTCAGCCATCAGTTTAATATCAATTAAAATTTCGTATCAAATGTACAGTAATTACATGTTGATAACTTGATATTAGGACATGTTTCCTGTGAAAATAGACTAGATGGATAGATTGATAAATTCGTTTTCATACACGCCATCACGCTGTCTTTATACGCAATCATTTGACATTGATACCGTATACATTATATGCTATATTCTGCCATGGTGAAATATTACTAATAAACTGTTGTAAAGGAAATAAAAAAATCATATTTCTCGACTTTGTTAGGGAAAATAATATAATCAAAGTGTCGCCTCCAGAAAATCATATTATCCTAATAGACATATCGTATCACGCATCATCAATTATTCATACAAATGTTCAAACGTTCTCTCTCAATATTGTGTGATAACTTCAAAATAGACTAATAGAGGAATGAGAAAAAGTGATTCCTTTTCTTCTTTGCTAATGTGAGACTGGTTATTAATCAAGAGAAATAGTATGTATTTATATACGTTTAATACAAATTTTCAAAATTAAAAGTGGGATGATGTCACATTATTTGATGAATTATATGAAAAGCATCCAGCATTTTACATCTTAAACCTTAAATACTAGGAAAAGAGTAATACCCTACAAGCAAAGTAATGAAGTCTTTATTTAACTTAGGGATAAAATACAATAATAACTAATTGTAATTGTTGTTTACCGTTAATTTTGTTCTTTATGTTCAAAAGTGAAAAATCTTATTTATAAAATATTGAAATGTGTCATTGGATGGTAAATATGTAAATGTATGTTATTAATTGGGGTTTCAACTATTATGTTGAAATTATTTTCGTAAGAAATTACATGGGCGATTGTTTGTTTGTATTGTTGACATTGCCTTTCAACAAGGACGACAGAACGTTTGTGGTGACTGGCGATTCGGAGGCAGAGCACCTTATAAATATTCAACATTTACTCACTCGGCACCTCCACCATTTGTAAAATCTTAAACTATGAAAACGCTCAATCCCGCGCTTGTTGGATGAGCGTAATTGGTAGCATTGAGCTGCCAATGTGTATATGCGAATTTTCTGTTGTTCTGTGGAAAAATCATTATTAAGTTGAATTTTTTTAAATTAAATTAAATTAAATTAAAAATTAACTACTTTTTAATTATTTTTTATTAATCTAATTGTTAAAAAAAATCTAAAATTGCGATTATTATTAGAAATAATTTCTTGATTGCGCTCAAATTTAACACTGATATATTAATTCATTAATTAGGTTCTGCGAAAAAAGCATTACAAATCGGATAAAGCCATGTAGGTGTTATAAGTAAAAGAATTGGTTTAAAAAAGAAAAAAACTGAAAAATTTCGATTTTTATGATAATATTTTTTTAATTTGCGCTCAAATTTCACAAGAAATATCTTAATTCATAAAATAAAGGTTCTGTGCAAAAATCATTAAAATCGGATAAAGCATGTAAGTGAAGGAATTTTTAAAAATCGAAAAAAAAATCGTAAATTGCGATTTTCATGAGAAGAAAATTTCCGATTGCGCTCAAAACGTGGCATTCTAAGTTCAGAGATTTCAAAGGCCTCCATAAAATTTCATCGCAATCGGAGTATCGGTTTTGCCGGAATCGTGTGGACAAACGACAAAATACAAAAAGAAAAAAAGGAAAAAAAAAACATTCCGGATTTTTTCTCCAGTGTAGTGAAATGGAATCTTCGCTTCGCTCGCTACGCCGCTCGCTCATCCAACAAAACCGTGGAATTAAACGAAAAGTTTCGCTCCCTATTTTGCTAGTACCAGTGCTTGTTTAAGTAAGTAATTAATAAATAAATAAATAAATAAATAATAAATAAATAAATAAATAAATAAAAAAATAAATAAATAAATAAATAAATAAACAAATAAACAAATAATTATATAAAAAGTAAATTAATTAATTAATTAAACAAATAAATAATTTATTATCCCAGTCAGCTATCAATAATCAATAGCACATTGAGGGAACACAAGAGAACAAACGAGTCAAATGCAGAAAACGGTTATTTGACGTTTGCGTCACTAGAGGTAATTGCTTTCGTGTTTAGCTTTGAGCCTGCCAAGTGAAAACCGATAATTCACTTTGTGATCTGATAGAGACTAACTATCATAATTAATTAATAACAACAATTTGATATTAATTACAATTAATAACAGTAATTACGAGCGGATGCCGGGAGTAAGTGAAGTGAGGTCACCACTCGAGTAAACTGGCGTCTTCCCTGCTAAGTTGATTTCTATAAACTAAATGCCAGCACTCGCGCGCAGTTCATGCCATGACGGAGGGAGCGGTTCTGACAAGTTTGAACTTTTCTTTTTTAAACGAAACTTTGTTGTACAGATCGACTGAGTAAGAGAAGTGAAAGAGTAAAACACATTCAATGTTGAAACAATAATATTTTTAAAAACATGTAGCTTAAATGCAAATATATTGAATTATTATGTCTACAAATTTGGCTATTCAGACGTTTCCTTCGATTGAATAAAAATAGAAATTTGTAATGTCATTGGTAATGCGTTTGTTTATTGCCTAATTTAAATCGAATGGCAAAAATTTACAAAATCTTAGCGATCGTCCCTCTTGTAGAAAAACGTGGAATATAAACTGTTTCTTCAAGTAACGTGTTGTAAATCCAAAATAATTGAACGGGTTTGTCGGTTATTTGGGTAAAATGCAATTGGCAAAATAATATTGATATATAATGTTTCTGCGCTTTCTCAACAAAAATTATGCAACATCTCAAAGATTTCCTCTTGGTGCTACAAAAAAGGCGTATTATAAATTATAGGATGGAATCAATCTATTCCTACAATTTCTCGTAATCTGTATCATCCGAACAGTAATGACACCCAAACATCCAGCAACGAGCTATAGTTCGCTCTTTTTCTACTTAGAAACAAAAAGTTGGTTTGAAACTCGAAACAGACAAACTATTCTCATTGTCATTGACTATTGAAGCGTAGAACAAGTTTTTCAGTAATTTGGAATTGGTAAATTGAGAGGAACCCCATTAAATAGAACTAATGTCTTCGGAAGTGGACTAGACATATTACAGACCATTGGAGAAGCAGGACTCGAGTAATTTTTGAACGAAAATACATTTACTACGTAAAGAAGTATGCGCTTGCGTACATGCAACTTGTGTGTAAATTACAGCTACATTAAATACATTTTTGTATTGATTATTTATTTATTATTTATTTATTTATTATGTTTTCATTTACTTACACATTAGAAAGAAAGTTATTTATTGATATTTAATAATATAGGAAAATTAAGCTATTAATCTGAAAACGAGTTACTACACAGTGGCATTTTGCCAGCTATATGAACTTGCTAGCGCAGTACAAGAGTGAGATTATGCATCAGGTTATAATAGCCCCTTATATCTCATTATATCATAATATTTCACTATTTTTTCAATTGCCCTGCCACGTCAAAGATCCACGCTTCAGTCTATCGTGGTAAAGTAGTTTTTAGCCATTAGTCTAGTGAATCCCATGATCGTGACCCATGACCTTTGCTACTAAAAATCGTTTATAAGTTATAACATTGACCTTGAATCGCGTAAAAGAGAGGGGATATAACTTATACACAAAATCGAGATTCCAAAATATTTTTTTCACAATACAGAAAAACGTAGGCTAACATATTTTTTACAAATCATGTGATAGTGGATATAACCATTGACGTATTGCTATAATAAGTTTATCTAATAAGTAATAACATTACAAAACATCTTGGAAGTTGGACATTTCATGCTACTGTCAATACTATAACCACGCTACTCATTGCTAGATCCGTCGGTAAATGAAGGCAGCACATCACCGCAATCAATCACAAATAGAAGGTATAGTTTACAGGGTGCAACATTGTCTGTCGAGTTTTGAACAGTTTATTTTAAAAAATCCAGTAATTAAAACTCCCAGCACGATCGGGAATTGAACCCGGGTCTTTCACTTGCCTGGAGGACAGCTGAACTACTCGACCATACCGAGACAGAAGTTTCTAAGTTACCGCCTCGGTCGTCAAGTGACAGACGCCCGTCCTGCAAGCGAAGGACTCGGGTTCGATCCCCGATCGGACTGAATATTTAAATTTCTGGATTGTATTACATTTAAACAACTAACTCCAACCACGAGGGTGTTTCCCGACTAAACCAATTTAGAAATATAACTTTATATAAAAACTTTGAACCGTATAGTTCCTTCCATTTTTGAGGAACTGTAAGCTTGTTTCGTGTTTTTATGAAAAATTCGAACGGTAACTAGTTCTTTTAGTTTTGTACCAGCCAACTCTGGTTTTGAGCATACCGTTGTGATGTGGAGCAAGCACTTGACCCCTACGCCCATGCCGCAACCAGCCATGCAGGCAGACGTGCCAACTGAACGAGGGCTAACTTTCTGCGAGCCGCACGTAGCGAACATAAAGCAGACACACATGCCTTGTCAGCGACCGCCGAGCTACCGCCAAGAGTATTTAATAAACATGCAGAAGTATGTATATTTTAGAGAGAGAAAAAAAGACGGAGGAAAGTAAATGGTGAAGATAGAACATTAAGAAGAAGAAGAAGAAGAAGAAGAAGAAGAAGAAGAAGAAGAAGAAGAAGAAGAAGAAGCTTAATCCAAGCATTCGCTTGTCAGTGTGAAAAACATTGGAAAATCCATTTCGCCCACGAGATCCGGTAGCTGGTATCGAACCTATGACTTCCCGAATCAGAGTGCTGCGTACTGGCATGTTTTTAAACTTCCCTTTAGTTCAATTAAAATTACATGAAAAACTCAGCATATGCAGTGATTCACTTTTTTTTTGTTTAGCAGAAACCTATACACAATGTCGAATACATATTTTTAATTTAGACAATATACCCGGTAACAAATCTTTCAAATATATATTATGGCCGATGGTGTTTTCTCCAGTAGGGAAACGAAAGGGAATGAAAGTTCCTTTTGAAAGGGAACTATATTATATCAACCCACCACTTTACACAAGAGTCACCCCCCTCGTGTCGCTTGTCCCAGAGAGCACTGCGCCAAGTCCCTGACCGTCCTCTCCTCTCAACTCCAACTTTCCTCTATATTCCCTGATTTCCCCCGACTCGACCCCCGTCTCCGGCAGCGCACTCTTAAACTCGGTCGGTAAATACAACAGCAGACTCTCAACTCGGTCGGTAAATACAAGTAGATTGTAAATACAGAGTTCTCCCAGGGTACGTGGACTCGCCAATTAATATATTGAATTAGCGCCATCCTATATAAGACTGTAAGCCGCAGAGACTGAAAGTCTTGCGTTTTCAAGTGGAAGTAAAATATGGTGGGATGGAGATGTCCATGGTTTTATCTTTGACTTGAAATTTACACTGTGTATTTGTATTTGTTGTTTGTGTTTGTGTGGGCTGTGCTGTGCTGTGGGAAATGTTGTGGATACCAAGATAATAATAATATGCTGTAATGTAATGAATTGAGATTATTTGCAAAACGATGAATGATGAACGAAAACGACGAATAAGCATTTTGATAATAAAGGATAGTAGGTGAATTTATGTAGGCCTATTTTCCACCTTATCGTAAATGTAAATAATGTAACTGGAAGATTTAACAATAATGCAAATAAATATATTATAATGCAATAATTAATATTTGATTTTTTTTATGTAGATAGATTGATATACCTGCACGTAGGCAGTAACATATAATTTTTAAAAATGTAATGTTATTATTGAAATAAATATTAATATTTAATCAAATACGTAATTCGATCATGAAGACCTTCACAAATGCATTGTAATCTTTATACATAGTTTTGGCTGTAAGGTTGGCAATGTCATGTATGGATAGACACATCATCTTCCAAGAACAATAAGTGTAGGGTATCATGATTGCATACTGGCAGATACATGACTGATTTTAAGTGGGGATATTATAACATTTTATTAAACACCTCGTCGCTAAAACCAAAACGAAACCCTAATCATCACTTGCATGAGTATACCATATGCGCCATGCTCACATGTTAAACCCCCAGCTGAAACATAATTGTATTCCGTTTGGCACATTTAAACTGAGCATTTAAAACAAAATTATTTAATAAATTTATAGAGTTTGGACTTGAGCCCCAGCCGTATGAGTGGGGGCTTGCTGGTTATACAATATACAGGCGCATGCATACGTACAGAATTTCAAACCAGCCTTTTGGACGACAAGATTAGGAAATATTGAGATGATCAAACCGACCAATAATAACAACGCATAATATACACAACAACAAAAACATCAAAAGAGTGTAATTTGCACTTATAGAGACTACAATATTACAAATTACCATGACTTGAACAATTCTCACCACCATAAAATATATTATGGAATAGAATTCGCACACTATCACGACGTGTATTTAAAGTGGTTGCTACAGATAGTTTAATAGAGGTTTGAAATGGCTCACTGGTAAATCCGCGTGTTCAAACTCGCTGTAATACGGGCTTAACGAGCTATGAAATGTCCCTATCTCGGCCTCGAACCCAAGCCCTAATAGCCTCGTGATAATGAAACCCCACCCCCCTCCGATCGTGTAAATACCTGTTTCCCATGAAATGTGTAATAACTATTGGTCGAACATCAGGCATCTGCTGTGATCGCAACAGGTGCGAATTGTGCCCGGTTTATCGTCGCTACGTGCGGCCGGGGATGTGCTTCATTACACTTGGCAGGTCGGACTCTGCTCTGTCCAGTGCAGACCATCATCTACTAGGAGGCAACAACCGGAGCATGTTGCTTGGCTAGAACAGTACGGGTAAGAGAGTACTCAAAATTGAAAAAAAAGTAGAATTAAACCAAATTCAGCCATCCACGGTGGTACACGATTAGGGCGCTGGTCCAAAGTGTGTAACTCAAACTCTACGAGGTCATGGGTTCGATTCCCGCTTAAAGCATGTTTTTTGCAATCGTCTTTCTTCGTCATATAGCCCCACTCATCGTCTCGAATATCTGTGGTGGCACATACAGTAGGCTGGTCCGAAGCGTATGGCTCTATGAGGTCGTGGGTTCGAATCCCGCATGAGGCAAGCTATTTTTTGTAATCGTTCTTCATCGTCATCTATCGAATCGAATAGCTTTAGTGCACTAATATGAGTCGATAATCAATAAAAATCATCATCACAAATAAAATTCTGTCCTATGGTGATCTGATCTCTATTGGTGTTGGTTACAGGTTTAAAAAATAGAGACTAGCCCCGTCCCACTAAACACCAAAACATTATGAGCCTTGATGAACGGTAATGCCAACACAAACACATTTCAATCGGAGGTCATGTTCGTTTTTCATCGTTCAATTCAATAAGTTACTAAAGAGCATAGATCCTCAGGTTATGAAAGCACTTTGTGTAAAGTATAGCGCATCATCTTCAACCGTTCGGGAATAATATTGTTTTTTAATGTGTATTGTGAGTGAATGTATTTACATTAATAACGTGGACAAGATAGGGCAAACGTTTATAGATAGATAGGGAACTAACTCTCATCTGAAGATATAATATCAGTTCCAACAATTTATGTGTTTGGTTATCAGTGTTGATCAAATCCTTGTGACGTGTGTCGAGGATATTGTTCGAAGATGTCGACTAAACACAGTACTTTGTGTAAATGCTCTGGGCCTCGTGACGTCACCTGGACATGTTGCACTTAACTGCAACGCTTCCTGTATATTCCTCTCTTGTTAGTGTTAGTGCACTTCTATATTTAGTACGTTTGTGTTGGATTCTTGGAAGGAATGCCTGGGGAGAACCTAACAGAGCGAATAATTATTAACTAGACAAGAGGCTACAGTGTTGTTATAAGAGTTTATAAAGGAAAGATATAATATTATTATTATGAAAATTATTATATATTATTTTAATTTTTTCTCAGTAAATTGCCCTTTCTTCATATAGTACTTTTTTCTGCATGATAGGTCGTTTATTAATTGCAAGGAACTGTTTATTCTGATGGATCGTTATCCCATTCGCAGAAATGTGTTTTAGTCCAGATAAACATTTTTTCCAAAGTTACAGTTACGAAGATTTAAACTTCCAGAAATTATCCACATTAACGGATATTGGTATCAATTTAAATGTAGTTTAGTGCCTTAGAATGTGACTAAGCCGTCATAGCTTAAATTTTAATTATATTAAGTATGTTTTATAAGATACCAATGTATGGATTAAGTCATACGTGTATTTAAATACTCACTTTTCTGTCTCTTGAATTGATTTCACGTTTTCAATATATTCCCAGTAACTTGCCCCTTAATTCAATATAGGTATTTTTTCTGCATGATAGAAGGTTTGTTAATATGAATGTCTAAGGACTGTTTTTACTTTGATCGAACTTAATCCCATTCGCAGAAATTGTGTTTTGTCCGAGAAAAACATTTTTTCAAAAAGTTTACAGATACAGAGATTTAAACTTCCAGAA
Source organism: Sweltsa coloradensis (assembly GCA_024449915.1). NCBI lineage: Eukaryota > Metazoa > Arthropoda > Insecta > Plecoptera > Chloroperlidae > Sweltsa > Sweltsa coloradensis. Next base: position 152,660 of record JAMZAV010001175.1, read on the forward strand.
TAAGATACTCTCTAACGAGGATATTGTGTTTTCATTTTAGAATGTTGTTTAAAATGTGTTTTAAAATGTGACTTAGGCCGTACATAGCTTAAATTTAAATGTTACATAAGCATGTCTTGATAAGAAACCAATGGTAATGGCAAAGTGCTCCAGTACGTGTATAAAACTCACTTTTCTGTCCGTCTGTCTAAGCGAGAGTCACGTCTCACGTAATAAAAACCGAACGTTACCTCCGATTGAAATGAGTTTTTTTGTATTGCTATCGAATGTTTTTGCTGACCACTAAGGGCTAGAGGGCAGGGAAAATCACCATGTAAAAGACGTCTGTGACATAAGGAGTCCATTTTAGGCAAAATAAAACATTTTTTGTCTTCAATCACAATTAGGAACACTCCGGTTCGCTCGTCTGACTGACACCACAGATGTTTAAAATTTTGGGAAGTTGTCAAGGAAGCGAAACAAGGAGTTATAGTAACATTTTTCAAGAAATTATTTTTAAATAATTAAAAAAAATTAAATTGACTGTCAGGTTTATGTAATTTTTTGTAAGTCTAAAATTGACCACATTCGTGGATTGAACTTGACTGATAAACATAAAATATTGAAAATCCAAGACTGTAGGGCTGTCCATGTATGAGGCTGTCTTTATTGACAACTATGAAAAGTTTCATATACGTCAGATACTTTCTAGCCGAGCGAATACCTATGAATTTGTTTTAAATTTATTTTTATGCACATATTTTAAACAATAGAAACTTGGAGATGCCGGGAACACCCAGGCCCTAACGAAGTAACCAAGACAATCTTGGAACCTACACCAAGCGGTTTCAATGCTGGATGTATCTGTGACATTCTGTTGATTACGCAGCTTCGCTCCCTATGTTGGGTACTCCCGTACCGTGCTTGTAAAAACGCTAAATACGTGTTTAAAACCCACGATATGATAGAGCAGTCATTATTTTCATTATGGTTGATCGAAGTCCTAAGTATCATGTTTGTTGTTTTATTCATCCCTCGTTGCAAGGTGTGTACATTAGCATAGCAAGATGGTGCGCCCCTCCCAAACACCGCAGCACAATCAACCACTTACATTGTCATCTCCGGCTAATAAGACTCACGCCCCTCATATGATACAGAACAACACAATGAGCGTGATGGAACTGTATAATAATATCATCGAGGATGCATTTCCGACCTGCTCAGAAGTCAGAACTCAGCCTCATTCCATTAGAGGAGGAAATCAGGGTTGAATCCCGGCTAGCTCGCACAGAATAAAAAGTAATTGGTGCTGGCAAATTAAGCATGTGCTACTAAATTACTAAATTATTGAAGAGTTTCTTAGGTATAAAAATGTAAAGTACGCATATTGTTGTCCTCCTTCGTAAATCATAGGATAGACGTTAATGTAATAAAAAGTCATGCTCAGTGCGACATCCATCCATCCATCCATCCATCCATCCATCCATCCATCCATCCATCCATCCATCCCCCCAAGTCCATCACAAAGTCCGATTTCATCATCCATCCATCATCATTCTTCAATCAATCCTTCCTCGATCATCACCTCCATCCATGCTCCCTCCATCCATCTTATAGCAATCTCCATCTATTTCCAACCATCACCACATCCATCAGCAAATCCATCCTCAACTGCCTCCATCACATCATCCTCCGCCATCCGAGGAGCCATCATCCACCTTCCATCCATCCTCCTATCATCATCCATCCATCAAATCCATCTCTTCATCCTTCCATCACATCATCCATCCAACCATCCATCCATCCATCCATCCATGCGTTGATTAATGTGTTGTTCTTCGAAGTATCTGATTACAAACTGATTGTAAGCACTTGGTTTTTTATAAGTTGCCACACTGAGTAAGGGCTCGTTTGAAAAGGAGATCTATCCTGTAAGTGTAATGTTGTCGAGAACGCACACTACCAACTAGGCAAAATATGTGAACTGGCTATTAGAAAGGTTCGATTCCTGCCTTCGAGGAGCTCTCCACTTGCAAGGTTCTCCTTGATATCATGCCATTAAAAACTTTGTTAATAGTTTCACAACAATAAAAACATAATTCCCTTCGTGCGGTTGGTTAATGTGTTGCTCTTACGAGATGCATTATCCAAACTAAAAGCTTCTTTCTTCGGATATATTAAGCAAAAATATTTTTGGTACGAGGCCAAAAAAGTGAACTATAAAAGACCTGTAAGGAGAATTCTGGATGAGAAATTACTCTTCCGGAAATGTGGGACGTGCCGGGAGCTTGGGGAGTCTTCCAGGTTCCTCACACGAACCCTGCTATTAGGCCCGAGAAGGCCATGTCTTCCTCAAGATAATGACATACATGGTCGGAGACCGGGAAAACATGTGCGCGGCTGTATCGCACGGTTCGCACCCTTCCCCGTTGTTACGTTTCATTATTTACGCATCAAAATCAGTTTCAAACATTCTTTTTTAGACTCCATTAAAAGAACATTATTTTCAAAGACATGTTCGTGTTTGTTTGAGTGGAGGGGAGGGGTGGGGAGGGGGGGAGGGGAGCTCATAACGAACCAGGTTATCTCTTTTTCATCCCGTTTTTATTTCAGTTTCTTTTATCACTTTTTCAGTTCTTTTGTATTGTCTTTCATTCTCATCTTTCTTCACGTTTCTTTTTATTCATTTTAACTCCACTTTTTTTTGGGGGGGGGGGGGGGGGGATAATTTTACACACTTGTTACACGTAACTATTTTATTGATTATAAAATCTCAATTCATATCCTTATAAATATTTTACTATATTTCCTCCAAACTATGTACGGGACTTTAATTTTCATATTAAATTTACGTAGGTCGTAACCATTGTTCGTCTTGAGTTTAATTTATTTCCACCACATCTTTATTCATGCGAACATTAAACCTCTCCCGTCGAATACAAAACTAAAATCAATAGGCTGCTGTAAAGAATCACATAAACTTGAAAATACGATGTACACAATTATTGTCTATTACAAACGCACGTCCTTCATCTTGTTTTTAATGAAGGCACAACTGAACTTTGTAAAATATAGTTTGTACATGCAAATTTTGATCAAAAACAAAAAATAAATGTACATCAATATGCAGATTGATTCCAAACTGCACCCATACCTCAGATGTAATATCTTTAATGATGCTGGATAATTATAATAAAGAACAGCAGGGAACCGATGGACAAGACACATGACAGACATTCTGCGGCCCTAATGACGGGAAGATGTGTTGGGAGGGTGAGAGGGAAGCCACCACTAATGAACGCTTGTTTTTGCAGACTATGGAGTGAGGGGAGAGGGGGGGGGGGTTAGACCGGAAGAAGAAGAGGTCACAGACAGATAACTTCCTGTGGTGGCCGTGGTTACCACATCTACAACAACGACAACGACGACAACGACGCTGACAACAACCACAATCACAACAGCAACAAACACGATCACAACCACGTCCACAAAAACAACAGTAACAATAACAACAACCACGATCACAACCACGTCCACAAAAACAACAGCAACTACAACAACAACAAAGTTCACACCCACGTCCACAAAACAACAGCAACTACAACAACAAACACCACGGCTCGACCACGACAACGACGACGTCGACGACGACGACGACAACGACAACGACGACGACGACACGACAACGACAACGACAACGACGACTACAACAAAAATTTCGACGACGACGACTTCGTCCGTTGTCACGCACCATTAGCAAGGATCGCAATAGAAAACACACGGCAATAAATAACCCTATATTTCATTTCGTGCTTGTATTTTTTCTCAACATTCTGGAAGAAGGAATATAAGATTTAAAACAAATAAGCCCATAACTCATGTCTCTCTCCCTCTCTCTCACTCTAAGCCTCGTCTGCCATTATGACTGTACGATGTATCACGGCCATGAAATTCATGGGGGTGCCATGCAGTAAATCATAAACGAGTATAATAATTAGGGTCTGGAATTATTTATTGAAATGGTTGAGTTGTAATGATCAATTAATGTAGGTACATAAAATGTATCCACGCATAAAATTGGCTTGGCTGAATAAATCGATTTCTTTGGTAGAAGACTTGATGAATTATTGGTTTAGTTAACAGTTTGCGTTAGAACAAATTAAATCGGTTTGCACTTTGCACAAACATGTTGATTGTATTGTTTATTGGTAGAGGCCGAACATTATGGTACGTGGGGCTGGATGACGGAGGAGGTTTTGTAAAAAGTGTTTTCCCCATCAATCATGCACAGAAAAGCACAATTGTATTAATAGAAACCAAAACAACGAATGGTTGTTGATTATTTTAAAAGCTTTTTCAAATTGACAATCAAAAAAACATGTGAGCCTACGTACAGGCATACGAGCTAGAGTTTTCCATCCAATTTACAGTCCACACAATTTGACGAGTACGGTAGAAAATTGAAATTGAAATGCATTAAATTGAAAACCACGGTTATTGGTTCCGACAGAAACAGGCTATACACAGAAAAACAACCATTCTTTCTGCCATAAATAAAAATCCGCATTTTATAGTGACAACTGACAACACGTCAACATGAACCAATTTGTGAGTATAGCTCTACAAAATAGTCAAATTTGTTTTACAAAACACTCGTTGTTAGTATACTTGCTCACCCTTCTTATGAATGTGTCTCACATCAAGTACGAAGCTGGTTATTAATTCATATAGGGCTATGGCACCGAGGAACCCTTACACAACTCGGAATAGATTAAAATCTAAACAATTTATGATTTCTTTGTTTTCATTTTGGCATTGCAGGATGTGGATGTGGAGTACGGCACGACATTTGGTCCAGGAATCCAGCGAGTAGGGGAGGGTAATCCCACAGGAAGCCGGCTCGCTAATGCCTCCCCGAGGAAGACGTCTGCACGCACATGGGACGGGAGTCTATACGCACTCTGCGTGTGCGTGCGTCGTTACGCTAATCTCTTCCGGTGCTCCGCTCCGAGGTCCGCGACGTCGTCCATCTGTGCGAGGCGACCTGGGTCACGTGCTTTACAGAGGATCAACATCCCTACGCAGGATTAAATGTGGATATAGCTATTTCATTCCCAAAGCTTCCGACACTTTATCTTATGAACCTGAACGTTCTTTAGCTCCCTCCCCTCATGAACTAAACATGAAGAAATAACTTTCATCGTATTGCTTCGATGGTGTTGATACCAACAAAACTCAAGAACACACGGCAATAGGGAATATTCCACTTAATATTTTATATTTTATTTTAATTCTTATTCATGTCTTAATAGTCACTGCACTTTTTTTATTTAAAAAAAATGTTTTTTGAGTAATTTAAACAAGAATTAAATGGGTCCCCCAGTTTGCGCGCCAAAAACGAGCGTGCGCCATCTTTGGACGGTACTACCGTTAGTCACTCAACGGTACTACGTCATAACTGTGTTGAGTCAAGGCCAATTGGAAAACTAAATGTACGTATATTTGTACATATTTACATACAGACGGCGGTGCTCGGCCATCCGCTCAACACAAACAACTCCACAGGGATGTACATTTTCACCGTCTTTTGTTTTTCTTTTTTCGTATGTGACAGGAGATTTCGCGAGATCATTGTGATAAAGAATAACGAGCATTTTGTCTTGAGTTTTTGCATAGCCTAGGACTATCATGGTATTCTTTATCTACAATAGGCTTTAATTAGTCATCAAAGTAAGGTTTTTTGTGCGGGATGTGTGTCAGAACATGAACGTGCAGGCCTAGGGTTGGCAAGTTAAGCCTAGGGCTTGTCAAGTGAGTAATTTTAGTATTCACATACCAATGCCTATATCCTACAGGAACGATTGGCCTAGACTGTTGTATTATAAATAATTTTCTAAGTCTAGGCCTAGCACTAGGACTGTTTCAGTTTTGTTTTTTGATTGCAATGTCAACTTTTCTCGTTTTCTGACTAGGCGTTAAATGTAAAATGTCCGCCATCTGTTTACATTACTGTAGGCTACGCTAGGCCGCTGCTTTGTTTAAAACACCGCCGTCTTGATGTATATCTCGATCCTACTATAATACTATTCCAACATCTTTGGTCTGGATGTTTGTTTATCCAGACGGCGTTGGATCAACACAGTTCTGACGTCACAGTCGTTTTTGCCGCTTTAAAAAAGTGCTGCTTTTAAAACGGCTATAAATCACTGGATTATTATTTCACGGAAAAACAAAGTACATATTTGTAATCGGGACGAAATACTTCTTCTAAAAAATCTATTCGTACAGTATTTGGCGGAAGTGGAATATTACCTATTAGTACGTAATTGTGACATTGTGATTGCTCTTATAAACAAAACTTTGTGACCACTATGCAAATATAAGTAAATCAGATACTTCTGGGATAAACTAATAACTACGTGGCCAATATGGAGTAGATGGAATGAAATGGATGTGTTCGTATAGTTCGTACCAAGGCATGTTATGTTAGGTCTACTAATCAACACATCAGATATGATATAAAATGCGTCCCGCGCGCCAGTTTGTTCCGAGATACAGGGAGTTATCCCCCCCCCCCCTCCCAGTCCTACCTCAAGAAGCTCAATACTAATTAGCTCGTAATTAGCCCCCATGTCACTGCAGCTATACGAGCCACACAATCAAGCAAGTCTCTGTTGTGAGTCGCACACAATCATGCACGCAGGCAGTAACGTACACAGGAATATATTTCAGAGGGGCTGTCAAGAGTAAGATAACTACAAAAGGTAATCTACACACTCCCCCCACAATAGAGCCATACGCATTTTTTAAATACGTATTTTTGGAGAGGTTTCCTTTTAATGTGTTTTAGAAGAAGATATAACCTTCTTTGCTGAACGGGTATATAAATGATTTTTTTTTTCGAAAACCTATATGATATGCAGTCAGCATATCTGTCCGCGGCGACTACGGGGGGGGGGGGGGGCTCGGGGTCTAGAGCCACCCCTGAAAAATCTCAGAGGGGGCTCAGCCCCTCTGTTTTTAAAAGGATTGTTTGAAAAAACATGATCTGGTGACAATATCCCGATTCAGTCATCCGGTCATAGTTTTCTGAATGAAATCTGTGTATTTTAGTGTGGGCTCGATCTTACCTCGATAAATACGTATTTTTGGAGAAGTTTTAATTTGTATGTGTTTTTGAAGAAGGTTCTTTGCTGAACTGGTGTATGAACTTAATTTTTTGCGAAACCTATATGATATGCAGAATATAATGAAGACGGGATTTGAAAAGAAGGTGGGGGGTGGGGGGCAACCCCCCCGAGCCTCCCCCTGGATACGCCGCTTCATGCAAGCCTGCTGAGCCGCACAGCCATGCAACATGTCTCTGGCTCTGCATTGCTCCTCCGCACGCGAACCATGCGTGCGGGACTGCGCCGACAAGACGAGCTCTAATTTAATGGCTAGTTTTTCTCTGCGAGCACTAACAGGTACAGTAGCTTATGTGTGTAATTGCGGATAATGTGTTTCCGGCAGAGAGATAAGTACAGAGTACATCGTGACCGTCCTTGGAAACAATTATTCGCCTTTCGCAGAGAGATCTCGAGGACGACATTGTTGCGTCTAGAATCTTCGTAAGGTGCACTTCAACGTTCGTCGTATTCGTGAGGGGTGATCATCTTTGTTGTTTAACGTCTTTATTTATGCACAAAGACTATTCGAGACGATGAGGTAGATGACAATGAAGGACGATTACAAAATAAACATGCCTTTCACGGGATTCGAACCCACGTTTCGGACCGTATGTGCCATTCACCGCGGACGCCGTGCGTATTCTTAAATTGAACTAAAAGGTATCGTGATGTCTACACTAAGGTACAGGACAGCAAATGTATTTTCTAACTAGATGGGCGTAGCGAGCTGTTTATATTTATTTTGGTTTTTGTGTGTTTGTTCCCACTACACCGATCAAACGGCTACTCCGATGTACATAGTCCGGTTCCCACTCGAACACCGAAGTTAAGCAGAATCGGGCGTGGTCACGGGTAGAGTGGGTGACCGCTCTGCCCTGAAACTCACGTATATCGCTGGTTAGAGCAGATGGAGGGTTCGAGAGCTAGTGTAACGGCTTCGTTCTCCTCGACGTCTGCTCGGCAGTCCGGGTTAGTGGAGGAACCTATATGACTGTCAAAGTTACACCGTCCTTTCGGATGGGACGTTAAGCCGTTGGTCCCCTTGGTACTTTTCGAAAGGAGTAGGCTACGTGCCGGTACCGGGTTTCCCCTCCTCCCTTCTGTTCACACTTCATCCTCATCTATCACCACTCATCGTCTCGATTAGCTAAAGTGCATAAATATGAGACGTTAAGCAATACCCAATCATCAATCAATCAATCTGAAATCTGAATGGATGAAATTTTCAGGGACCCTCAAAATCATGTTTTCAGTACAATCAATTTAAGATTGACGAAAGTAAACTAAATTTAATAGGATAAGACAAATGGCATAAAGGCCCAAAATAGGGAGCAAAGCTAATAAATTAAAAAATCGTCGAAGAAGAATTTAAAAACAAAATATTTCGCCGTTTAACACCTTTTTGGTGGAGGCGCCGGGTCATACATTTTTAAACTTTCTGGGGGGCTAGCCTCTCTCCTCGTACCCCCAGGGGCACAAAAACCGTCCTGTATCAACAACCTTGATGAAGGATAATGTCAATCGAACCTCGTGTTCGGTTTCTATTTCGATCTTTGGTTGGTTATCGCTCACTCGTCGATTGCGTCGGGCCTACAGGGTTGGCTTGGTCGCTTTGGTTTACTGTCCCCCACTGAAAATCAGTTATGTGACTGAGTGGGTAGACTCTAAATACGGATTTATTTATTTTATTTATTTATTTATCGTTAGACGTGTTCACTCGCACGGAAGGACGGACGGACAGAAAAGTGATGCTTGTATGGCAGCTTGGCTCCCATATATCTGGGTGATCGTACGAGGTGGATCATACGATTGAAGCGCAGGTCCAAAGCGTATTACACTAAGGGGACGTTGGTTCGAATCCCACATAATGCATGGGTTTTTGTAATTGTCCGTTACCCTCATCCATCACCTCATCGTCTCGAATAAAATACTGCAATAATAAAGATGTAGCAACAAAAAATCAATCAATCTTATATCTGGGTACGGTACTAGTCGATCCCAGTGGAGGAAGCTGGCACAACTCGCTCTCTCGTACTCCTTACACCTAGGAGAGTACACCAATCCCTTCATTAATCACATCAATGCAGACTCGTAAAAAATCAAACGCAGACCTGTCATAGAAATGTGAGCATTTCGTGATGGAATATTCGCCAGTTGTTTACCTTTGGGAATTGGCATCCATGCTATCTCGCCCGCAGGTGTATTGGAAAACAAAACAAGCCTCGGAAATGAAACTGAAATTGAGTTCTCATTTCATTAGCTAATATAATTAGAACCAACCAGTGAAAGGGCTCGAAATTATTCGTATTTTTAGAATCCATTCGATATTGGTATACAAAACAAATAGAGCTCGCCCCTTTCCCGAGGGGATTCATACCGACTGTTTGCGCTGTCTGTCGGCGAGAATTACATCATAATATATTCTACTCAAAGTACGATGTAGTATTACTGTGGGGACTAGGAGCCCTGTCCTCACTAAATAAATAAATAAACAAATACATTTGTATTTAGTAGAGTCTACCCACTCAGTCACGGAACTGATTTTGAGTGGGGCACAATAAATTTAAAGCAGACCAAGTCAATGTAGGCGCCGACACCATCGACGAGCGGACAATGACCAACTAGAGACCGATCAATGAGGCTGGACACGATTCCACCCGTGGACAGCACCAGAATCAACAAGGCTGCTTCGGAATAACCTTAGAATTTATTATGTGCCTCGTTGCTATATAGGACGGCTCCAAAATCACTGCTCCAAATTTCTGAACCAAGAACTAATGGACTTAATTTCAAATTAGATGTTAAAAAACTTCTGCCTAACGAGCATTGGAAGCAGAGACGCTAACCACAAGACCAACGAAATAACTTTTCATATCTCAAGTACAAGCATGGGTCTGGACTCTGGAGTAGGCCTACTCAATTGACTAATGACTAAGAGAGGGAGGGAAGTTACTTGAGTCAACACATCGTCGAAGAAGAACAAGAAATAAAATAAATCGTCTTGCTTTGATCTTTGTGTTTGGCAGCCCTGGGTTGTTACGACAAAGCTTGAGATTTTGAAATGTTCTTGGCATGTTCTTGCATTCATTAATGGTGGAGGTGCCGGGTACATGAATGTTGAAACTGTCTGGTGGGCTATCCAATATAAAAACTGATTTAATAAAATTAAGTCTATAAATGCACACAAAATATTTAAATGCAATCATGTGAAGTTTGAAATATAATTTTGATTTGATTTGATTTGAACGTGAATCTAATAGTACCTAAGTGAATTCACTGGGTAATTGCTATATTAATACCGCAACACACAAAGCAGAGCATGCATGTGGGTAGGTAGGTATGGTCAGTGACGAATAGCTCTATACAGCATATTCTACGATGCAGAAAGCAATGTACCTTCCTTGTAATTGTCGGTCTGGTATAATTAACGTCTGGAACGCATGCAAGCCTGCGATATCGTGCGCGCGCATCCTCGGGGACGTCGCCCCCGTCCCCGGCCCCGCTCACTCGGACCCCATGCGCAATTAATTCCAAATTAATTAACGGCTCGCGCATCGTGGGGATCGCAGACAAAGAAAAGACAAATGAAGCTATCTACAAATACGATTCCCATGCGCAATCTAATAATAATTGCATGGGCAAATCAACAATGTAGACACATCCGATAAATATCAATTCATTAGGGGACCACATAAGGTTTCCGTGGCATTGCGCGCTGTGTAACTAATGGAGCTGCCGAGGTGGGGAGCACGATGATAAATAACGTTTTAATTTCAACCGTTATCTGGGTATTTATTGGGGCTTAATGGATTTTTTTATAATTGGAAGTAGTCAATCGAATTAATGAAATCTATAGCGAGATAAAATTAACGGTGGCGGATTACGACAAGAACGAGGATAAAAACGTCGACGATTACCTCAGAAGCATGTATGGGGAAATAATTGGTCGTGGGATAATATGCCACATTAGGTAGGTGGGTGGGTTGACTCTAAATACGAATTTATTGATTTATTATTTATTTACTCAAGGTATCAACTATAATCCTGTCAAATAAGATCGTATATTGACGTTTGGAGGAAAAAATTGCGATGTCGCTGAATTTTTGCAGAGACCTTCCTTATATAATACTTATTAACATAATAAAACTCCCCTACAATCGGACTGGAGCTTCGGCCGCCATATTGGAAAATGGCGGCCAAAAGGTGTTTGTTATCGAATATCTCCAAATTGGTTTGAGATAGACAAAATATCTCAATGGCAAAAATATATCCCATTTAATTCCCTACAAAACAGGTGTCTTCTATAGTTTTGGTAGGGGTAAAGGTTACGTCACAAAATCGTGGTTTATATGTTGTTCATTGGAGTACCAGCTTATTTCCAAATTGTCACGCCCAGCATCAAACAATGCCCGGTAAATCCATAAGAAATCGATTTAAATACAAAAGGACTTTTGTACGGGGTTCATGAAAGCTTCCATTAGTATTTAAAAAATCAGTTCTGCGAAATCGGATTTTGCATTTACCCGGAATTTGGGTTTTTCCATTGTTGGCATTTCCTAAAAAATGACATATTTTACTGTCCATTATTAAGCACTAAATAGCATTGGAGGAAAAATTCTTTCTACGCACATTGAAATGACTTAAATAATGATCCGATTACCACCAAAGTTTAAATCCAATATGGCTGCTGATTCCTAATATCCACAACATCAAAGTGAATTATGTAACAAAAAGAGTGTAAAAACAGCACGAAAACAGTATTCATATTGTGAATATTAGGAATTAGCAGCCATATTGGATTTAAACTTTGATTGTAATCGGATCATTATTCAAGTCATTTCAATGTGCGTAGAAAGAATTTTTCCTCCAATGCTATTTAGTGCTTAATAATGGACAGTAAAATATGTCATTTTTTAGGAAATGCCAACTATGGAAAAACCCAAATTCCGGGTAAATGCAAAATCCGATTTCGCAGAACTGATTTTTTAAAATACTAATGGAAGCTTTCATGAACCCCGTACAAAAGTCCTTTTGTATTTAAATCGATTTCTTTCGGATGTACCGGGCATTGTTTGATGCTGGGCGTGAAAATTTGGAAATTAGCTGGTACTCCAATAAGCAACGTATAAACCACGGTTTTGTAACGTAACCTTTGCCCATACCAAAACTATAGAAGACACCTGTTTTGTAGGGAATTAAATGGGGAATATTTTTGTCATTGAGATATTTTGTCTATCTCAAACAAATTTGGAGATATTCGATAACAATCACTTTTTGGCCGCCATTTTCCAATATGGCGGCCGAAGCTCCAGTCCGATTGTAGGGGAGTTTTAGTATGTTGATAAGTATCCTTTAAGGAAGGTCTCTGCAAAAATTCAGCGACATCGCAATTTTTTCCTCCAAAAATTCTTATTTGACAGGATTACTAGGCCTATTTATTTTATTTTTGTATTGATATATTTATGCTTGAAAAATGTGACTTTTGTGAGGTGATTTCAATGGCAATGATGAAGAATAGAGTTGTGAAAGGGAAACCGAATTTATAGGCTATTCTTAGGGCAATAATTGCAGTCGAGTCTGATTTTAAAAAATCTGTCAAAAGGTGGCTAAAAAAGCATTACTTTATTTTATTTTTAACGTCTCTATAGTAATCAGCTATAAAAGCTGATCTACTAAGGTGAACAACACATAAATTGAGATGCCGAATTCCTGTTTTCACCATAAGACTGAGGATAGCATTGAATGTCTCTGTAAAATACATCTGAGATGGGATTCGAGCCCGTAACCTCCCGAATTGGAGGCCATTATACCCGTACCGAGCGTAGGTAAGCAAAACGCTGCATAATATTCATAGGACTACATATTATCACTATCACCAATCTAGTAACATTCAGCTATCTGTAAACAGCAATCATGTTTAACGTGCGTTGTCTATGAAATTACGCTATTTAATGATTGATAATGTCAGTTATTAACCGTGTGCCTTTGTGTATAGGTTTATGTTTGTGACCTACGCCCACTGTGGTTACCATGTAACGAGCCCACATAATATAGTTGTGGTTATAAGTTTTATGAATGTGTCCCGCCTAAATGTCTGATGCCGGTGTAGGGGGGGGGAGGGGGGTCACAGTGTCACCGCACGACACGACCGGTGGCCGACGTGGCAATGACAGCCACGATGTACGCTGCAGTACAGTGTCACCGTTTCTAATTAACATTACGGTGCCCGCGGTGAGGCTGAAGGCTGGCTCGACGTAGAACTTGTCACTAACAGTGGTGGTCCATCACGGGTTCGAATCCAGCTATCAGCAGACTCGACACTTGTATCCAAAGTTCTTTTAGGCAGATTCTGATAAATTCTCTTAAACGCCCCTTGACATTTTCTTAATAATTACCCCAACACCCTGAAACTTATAGTTTGACACGTGTATAGAGAGTATCACCGTGTAGATCTGATGTGTACTCCATAGCCTTACGCAGATAAGAGGATTTTGTCTGTCATTACGTCATTACGCGGGTCGACGTACTTGTATGTGTATTGCGATGGTCATTACGTATCTTTAGAAATCAATCATATTGTTTTCCCTTTTAATTTTAATTTGAATTATACTTATTTGTTATTCTGTGTCGCCAAGGCAACAGCTTTGGCTGCAGAGACTAAATAAAGGTTTATTATTATCACTGATAGAGGTAGCTAAATGCTATTAGGCGAGACTCAATCGGGAAGTTATCGATTATATGTTGGCCAACGGCCTTTCTGACTAACCACAAGTCAAAATTAATTAATTCTATTGTGGAGTTCAATAAAATAAACCTTGAACATTGCTATACCTAATTTTGTGGTCTCCACACACTCTTCTTATCCCGACATCTGAAGCCACGTGAGGAAAGACAACCCCATACTGATGTGTTCCCCCTAGAACAGTGTATGTGGGGGGAGGGGGGGGGCATCGTCATCAACATTCGCCGAGTTTTTCAATATATGGACATAGCACATAAAACGTCACATGTGATCTCATCTCTCTGTCAACCGTGGAGACAGGATTTTGCCTAAACGCATGTATGCTGCATGATGACGGGTAGTCTCTGAAATTAACCAAATAATTACAACCTTACACTATTTCATCTCATTTAAAATACGCGATAGAAGGCTCGATAAGCCTCTATGCAGCGAGCAAACAACACCAATCGATCAAATCACATAATATATTATCTAGAACGCGACACCACGAGCAAGGCGGAAACACAAAACGTGCTCGCTGACAGTAATGAGCCCAACTACACACAAAGCAATCTGATGAGCATTTACACGGAGAGCTCGCCATCGGTCATTCAATCATTCCCACTTGTTGATGACGGCAAGTGGGAGTCGAGTGGACGTCCAAAGCTTTGATCACGAGAGCTCCGACTGTCCAGCCAGCCAGAAACAGATTAAACGGTTTGCAGAATCGTCCAAAGCTTTGGCAATCGTGTAGAATAAAGGGATTGCTCTTTTCAGTAACTATCTGTTTTTCAGCAAAAGTATGCAGTACTTTTTTTGTTTGCATTGCAGCCATGCAATTTCCTACTCATTCTATTATTTAAAACAGTTGTCAGGAAAAACAAAATATTAGTATTAGTTACTATTTTTTTCTACTGCTCACTATCATAACATTTTTATTGTTACTTGTCATTGCAAAGAGGAATATTCAGGAAAGAAATAACTAATTTATAACATATTCGCATGTAGGATACGTACACTATATGGAAAAAAGAGGAGAGAGGTACGCTTCATTGACTGGTATGTTTGAACATTGACATTTAATCCTAGTTATTACTTTTTAAATCTTAGTATAGTAGATTATGAAATATAATAAAAACAATAGAAACCGTGATTATTTGTTATGTATGTTTATACAAATGCTAACGATGTGGTGAAGTTTTCAGTAAATGCAATATGAACTGGTGCAACGTGTTCCAACACCTAATCAAATAGTATGTATTCGTCCATAAAGCATGGAACATGCTTCGAATCATGACTATCGTGTTATGGTTTTAGACTTTAAGTATATTATATTTATAAAATATAAAATAAATTACCCTAAATCATATAAATATTTACCGTATAGTTTAAATCATCATCACCGACTCATTGTATAACCCTAGACTGACACGCAACCTCTAACAAATTTCATCACCTCAACGTATAACCATTGTCAAAAAACTCTGCACTTTTTAACCCTATCAATAATTTACCATTGAATTGAAGATCCCATTGAACGCGAAGCTACGCAACCAACACAGAACCCTGTAAGTTATGCAAACCCTGATACAAGTTGACAAGCGCGCTAATTGGACCAGGTGCTGACTTCTAGTGACTTTTGTCATCAACCAGCACCAACGTGTAAGTGAATTGTGCTGCGAAAGATGAAAGTTCATTTTAATGAAGGTACCAGATAAATAAAATCTTACCTAAAACAGACAATCTTTCGCGAAGAGCAATGTAAATTTCTTGAGTTTAGACCCATGAATTCATCTCAACGTCTCCATGTAGAGGTTCTTTTAAAATGGCGGGAAACTATAAATTACGCCACACATTTCCTCTATTGTAATTACGCTTCTTTCTTATGCAAAGATGGTGCACAAATATTAATAATTTTTTGTTACTTAATATTCAAGGCCTAGATGGCGAACGGTGCTCCTGAAGGTATGGTTTCAAATATATGGCTACCATGTTCAATGTGCATACTATGGCGCGACTAGATTTACGTAGTGTTCGATTAAATAAAATAGAGCGAGAAGCAGTAACTTTTTAATTGTGATGTCAATCAATTACTTAAAACCAAGAAAAAAAATAGACTTTAGAACCATGAGAATGTAATATTTCATGTGCCATGAACTGTTAGTGTTAGCTCAAGAGCGAAGCGCGCGATTCTGATTCGGGAGGTCCAAGGGTTCAAATCCCGTCCAGACCAGGAATCCTGACTGAAGAAATGCAAGGGATTGAGTCAAAAAGCCCTCGGACATCCCCTTACAACTTGTACCAATTCCATCATAGGCCTACCTAGTTAAGGCACCTGCAGAGGGGCATGCATTACACCCAGGTCAGGTTTCCCACGAGAAATTGATAAAAACATAACTTGGGCCTTGTTTTCCCACGTCATCAAAACTCATCCCACTAATTCCCGCACTACCAGCCAGCGCTCTTTACCGTCTAGCGGCGCGACGCCTAACTACGCCGTTACTGCAGTAATGCATGCATGCAAGCGGCCTTCCTTGCACGACTGAGAACCCGTGGGCGGACAGACAGTCTATGATTTAATTATCGCTGCACGCAGCATAGTACAACGAGCGTCGTAACAAATAACCCAGCGTGCGCCGGTGCACTTACACTCACACATACAGCTCGTACTCGTCGTGATGTTGGGTGGTATCCCCCCCCCCCCACCTTGTCATGACCGCGGTTCAACCCACGCGAATTTTACTTCGCACAAGATAATTTACCTCCTTGGTAATTGTTTTAAATTAAATTAGATTATAAATTAATTGTTGTGTCTCTTTGATTGACGGCGGTTAAGAACTTGCTGTCGTTTGTTAGCATCGGCGAGGGCGTCGTGTGCTTGTTTGTGAGCAGAAGTTACCGACAGAGTTGAATGCGGAACTTTGTTCTTCTGGTGGAGGTAACGGGTGCCGTTTCCGTAACCTACAATCTCCACTCATAACTCCGAGATTTTCTTGGAGTCATAAAATAAATATGATTGAATCTTACGAGCAGCAGACAGATGTAGCTCAAGCGTAAAGAGGTCACTGCTTCGATACCAGCCACCTGCAATCCTGACTGAATGTTTTTCCAGGGTTTGTAAATGCTTAGTATTGAGCCCCTTCACAACTAACTTAGCTCCAAAAACCTTAGTCAGACCCATGAAAAGGGTAATGCAACTGCCCTTGGGGAGGTTTCCTACAAGATTGTAAAAAATGCTATAACAAATATTAGTTAAACATATTACATTTACAGTCATAATATTATATCATTATTTTTTTGAATATAATACTACTAAATAATAACATGAACAGCTACCATTAAAGTTGAAATGTGAATCTGTAATTATAAAAAAATAGCTTAAAAAGGCAGATAAAATAGAAAATAAAATAAGTATAGTATTTTCATCCAAGTAGGCATATAGTTTTAGCATGGTTTCGGGTAATTAGAAAACTTGGGACAATATTATTCATGGTAAACAACGAAACGTCCAGTCGATTCATTCATCAAAGATTGAAATATTTGTCTTCGTTGGCTCAAAGTTTTAAGACAACGAACGTCTCACGTCTCTCGTCTTTTCGCATAAAATAGTTTCTCCTCCAATAGTTTCATATCCACGTGTCAAGAGGGGAAAATAAGAAAACACGACATCTTGTCTTGTCTTGTCTATGTTTATGATTTGCATTCTATATCAAGTACCACTTCAGTATTTCTTACAAGACGTGAGCGATATTTTCCCTTCAAAAATATGAAATTTGTGTCAAATACGTCTGACACATCCGAGAATATAATCAATATTTTATTTTCTAGACAGATACACACGTCCATATGCCTAACAACGTGATCAATATGGAAGAGAAACACATCATAGACAAGCGATCGGACACAATTCCTATGGTAATGTTGCAGAAGTAATGTATACATACATTTGAATCTAAAGACGTATCTACGTAAACCTCGTGATATATGATCTTGTCTAGGGATAAATTGATACAATAAAACTACGGTCTAATGTTGTGTACAGTAAATGTAACAAGTGGTTTCTATTTCTTACGATGCTTCGAAACGTTTTACATAATCCAAAGAGACATATGTGAAAGTAATATGGATGCGATGTGTATATAAAAAAAAACAGATGGATGCCCACCGCATTGGCCGTTATTTATTATTTATTATTGATATAATTCTTATTTGTTTTGTTATTGTTTATTTACCGTGTGGTAAATAATAGTCGCGTGGGTTTATTCCTGTAAGTGATGCAGAAAGTCTCGGGTTCAAATCCCGGCGTAGGTTGGATTTTTTAGCTTCTCGAATGGAGAGTCCGTCAATATTGTATGTTTGAAGACTTGACGTTGGTCGGTCCTATCTAGGTGCCCGTTAGGGCGCCGCAGCCAAGCCGCGGTGCGCTACACACTCAAGCACCTTATACACCAAGCAGAGTTGGGGTGATTTCGAGGTGTTACCCAGCCGTCATGTAACGTGATGTGAACTTGAAACTATCACAATCGAGGGATTTAGGTACCTGACAACACATGCCAAATTTTATTGGGGTACGATTATTCCTTCTTGGTGAAAAAATGGCTTGAAACATGCTCAAAATCACTTTAAGGATGTTAGCTACTGCCTACTACTGCCTACTGCCTACTACTGCTAACATCTAATACGTCGGCCCGCGATTCTGACCAGACGGGTGGGGCTACAATGTTCATATTTTACATGGACATTAAGGTTATAGAATGATAGTCTCTTTTGAAAAAAAAAAGTTGAAAAAGTTTGTTGGAAGGCTTCCAAATAAAGGTTTTAAAATAAGCTTAAACACTTGGCATATAATCAACAAGTAACCATAGTTACTTGACACTTGTTGACTGTATAAGCAGAGTTAGGCGGGAAAGTGCGATACGTAAACAAAATGGCGGACATTTAAAAATTTTCTTCTTTGTGTGGAACGAGAAAAGGTGTCATTATACTCTCATAAACAAATCAGAAACCGTCCCTGGCCTAGGCCCAGATGTAGAAAATTATTTATAATACAACAGTGTAGGTCTAAAGTTCCATTTGGCTATATAGGACTAGTAAAATTCATACTTACATTACATGTTTGACAAGCCTAGCCAACCCTATGCCAGCACAACATTGTTTTGATATGAACTTGCTCAACTGTTTGTTTACATAATTGCAACAATCAAATCATTTCATACAACTTGTCTTTCGATTGGCCTGCGTTTATGAAGGCACTGCCATCTAGAATAAATATAGAACTTTTTCGAGCTCTTTGCTATACGCAAATCTTTTTAAAGTGTTTGGATTTCGTGATACTCTTTCAACATAGACATCCTATATAATTGGCTAGACCAGCAGTCGGTGGTCCACTTCCGGTACAATTAGAAGCCATCTTAAAATGACAGTTTACATGTTAATCAATGGGAGCGATTTGTGGCCAAATAGTTCTCAAGATTGCCGCCAGGTTGACAGGTAAGCATACTAGCCTTTAACACCAAATGATTACTAAATTCCCTTATGCAATCACTTCGTATTGTTTCTTTGTTTAATACCATGCTACATAAGCCAGAACCATATCAAACAATCCAGTAAAATACTTTATTGCATTAAAAAAGCATAAATTAAAACACCAAATCGCCATCTTGAAATGGGCCGGTTGAGTCTTCAATTTGCTACGCTTGCGCCTGTGCGGAGGTATAGGAGACTGCTAATCTAGCCTACTATAGGGGTTTAATATCAATGCTTTCAACTCACAACCCATGACGTTTTCCACGATACCGTTCAAGAATACCAATTCCTTCGAAACGAAAACGACTTCGTTTTCAAATGCGTTTTCAACTCATCTCCCACGAACTCAAGAATTGGGGGTCCAGTCCTTATACCGTCGTTATACCATGGTTATACCACCTATACCCAGGATGTACATGAATCCGGGGCTAGATATTTTACATCCTATATTGTTACTGCTAATACCATAGAATTTAAATCAACTTTGATAAAAATATTATATTTTAGCAAATAATTTTGTAATGGAACTTGAAAAAGTAATGAGATCACACACATAACAAAAACTTGTAGAAATACAGCCAAACCTTACCACTCAAAAGGAATGAGATCTAAAAAAAGGGCCAAGCTCATCTACCCTTCCACATAAACGTACAGTGTCCCATAACAGCATCCTCGAAAAGCTTGGCAAAATAGAATTTGCATGTTTACGTTTAAATTAATTACAAAAAAAGAACTTTGATAAACTATTACGTTAAATTTAAAATCGCAAATTCTATTTTGAAAAGCTTTTCGAGGATGCTGTTATGGGACACTGTACGTTTATGTGGAAGGGTAGATGAGCTTGGCCCTTTTTTTAGATCTCATTCCTTTTGAGTGTGTAAGGTTTGGCTGTATTTCTACAAGTTTTTGTTATGTGTGTGTAGTAATGTGTTTGCATAAAAGTATAATAATACATATCCCCACTATAATATCGGTTCTTGTGATATTAGATCAGTAGATAATATAAAAGTGCATATTTTACAAATATTACAATGATTTGTATTTGTATTGCAAGCACGGGTACGGGAGTTCCCAAAACAGAAGAATACACAAATAAAATAATTCGACGTACGTTGATTGGTGGAGGCGCCGGGTCATAAATTTCCATACTTTCTGGAAGGCTAAGGCTAGCCACTCCCTATTTACCCCCAGGGTAACCAAAAACATTCAGCTTAATCTTTGTTGAAGGGAAGTGTTATAAAAATATGCATGTCAATCGGACGCAGTGTTCGGTTTTGTTGCTTATGTATGTGAGAACTTCGCTCCTTAATTTACCATCATGATTGCATATGTAAGCAAGATTACTAGGATACGCATGGATGTGGTGAGTAATTTTATTAAGAATTACAAGAGAAAGGTGTAATGAAATTAATTGTTAGCTAAATCAGTTGAGAGAGCAAACCGATGTGTAATAGAACGATTGAAAGGCTTCCGATTGTGCGTGTGTGTGGTGTGGGTATGTTGTATGGTTGTGTGGGGTAATGGCCAGTCTAATATACGAGACAAAGCGACAAGCGAATATTAACCAAACGTTTAAATTGATTTAGATTACAAGTCAAACGTCCCAGTAAACGCAGCAGCCGCAGAGATAAATCATAGATTGACAATAACTATCATCTCATCTCTTCCACAGAGTAAATTATGAAGCCGGGTAGCTCCAGCTGATCAGCATTCAAAATGCCGCACAGATATTATTTAAAGCAATCTTAAAATTTGAATAAATACTTCGGGACGATCTTAATCAAGCTAAACACACAAAGCTCTCACAATTCCAAGACAAAGTTCGGCTTAATGGATTTCGATTAACCGATTGAAGGAAGCGAAGAGGTTTATGCAAATCCAGCGCTCATCAAATCTGATGCACTCGTTATGTTCGGAAACTAGACGAAGAACGAAAACTTTAAACGCTAGACTCAACCAAACTTGACGAAATTATCGAAAAATTAAGCAAACAACCGAACTATTCGTGATGTTCGCTGGCAGAGGTGATCAATCATTCATAATAATATTCTTAGGAGTTAGAAGCAGATTGTGTCACAGTTCAGTTGGTTGAGAGATTGGTAGAAGGAAGTTAATGTATAAACGTAATATCATCAGTGTTGCATTATGACTTAGGAAAACCTCAAACTTCAGTCAAGATTACCAGAAACTAGAATCGAACCCATAATCTCGGGAATCATGTTAAAAGTAAGCAGCCAAATCATCACGGTATGAACTTACAAGGGAGGTTTAAAAAACTGTTATAATAGTAATAATCGTCATAATTAAAACATTCAACACATATGTTTTGTTGGTGTTGTGTTGCATGCTATGTATATACAGAATGAACATAATATGAAGTATTGCCAATAAAGTTCGCAAATAAAATGTAAATAACTTATATTGAAATCCACAAATTCATGAATTATAACGATCAAGAAAAAATTTGACTTATTAATATAAAAAATAAACGAAAACAAATGTTATTTTTGCACCAACAATCCAGATGTTATGAAGTATACCGTCTCACTCGTTAGGGGCAAAGCACTCGACCGACAATTGGGAGACCGGGGTTCGATACCCAGCTGAGATGGATATTGTTATTTATGGATTGATTTTCATATAAATTTTATTTTATTGTGGGAAAACTGTCCAGGGACAATTACACTTTTATTTTCAGGTGTCTTACCATTGAGTATATTGTATATTTACTTATTCTAGAAAATTTGTGAATATATCGATCGCGTACCTCTCGAATCAGATTATCACGTGATACGTTTGAGCTACGTCTGTCGATAATAAATTAATCAATATGTTATGTTTGAAATTTGAATTGATTTTCCCATATCCACCCTTTTCAAACGAATTGTTAAAATTTTTGGATGTGGTAATAATTGTTGTAATGACGGTATGCAAATTCACGTGGACTTTTTTAGCGTCCTGCACAATACATATTATCGCTAGTTGCAACACAATGCACCCGAAAGTACAGCATTTGAAACAGGATTTTAAAACCACGAGCCCAACAAGCCACACTGGATATGCATTAGCAGCATGCACATAACTCATTGAATGAATACTAAAACGGAAACGGTCGGAGTAGTAATAATTATGAAATGGGTTAGAATGGAGTAATAGAGTGTAATCACCAGTTATCTACAGTGCATATATTCATATTCGTTCTACCGATACTAATGGACGAATGATCAATGATAGTTATTACAGAATTCATTGCAATCGAGATATACACAGTGATCTGCAGAGCTGTAACATACTTGTATAGCTTATAGTTACATAACCTGAAAGGCGCAATAGCACTTCTTGCTTTCTAGTATTCAATACATTCCAGAAAGTAATTTCTAGCTCGATACAAAAAGAAGTAGTTCTTATACGCTGTAGGAAACTGATGTGAACCTAGAGAAAAGTGAATCTGTTTGTATTGCTCTGTGGTAATATACTTTTACTCTTGCGTCCGATGCAAATCCTGGATTCAGATTCGAACTAGAGTTTTACTGTTTTAATATGCAGGATGTATTATATAACATATATTTATTCGAAAACGACACGATAATATTAATAGTAGATGATACACTAATAGTGACTTTCCAGACTATCAATACATCCTATAACATCGAGGCAAACGGAAAATTGTTTAATTTACGCTTGAGATCATATTTTTTTATGTAGGCGAAGGTATATAGTTATATAGTTATAAACAGAGTGACATAAAACTTGCGATTAAGTCGTAACTATATATATTGGCATATAAAAGTGATTTATTGTTGAATTGGTATACGAATATAATCACAATGAAATTCTAATTTTCACCGCAATCTTAGAATTACCATGGACGAAACTGCGGTGAAAGAAATTTGTATGAGTTGTCACTTATCAACATTTGGAGACGCAATTTAGTTTGAAAAAAACAAATTGGAATGCAATGCAAGAATACACAATCGTGTGCAGTTTTAAAAATGCCAGCGACCAACGCAACACAAGACGAATTCAACAGATAGTTAGATTTTCTGAAACGTCAGAAAATACATAACTCTTTTTTTGTAACCGACATAGTTTGTAATTTATACGTAACTCCACACCATAATTTATCGTCAGTAACACAACTAAAAAGTTTAAGATATGTCAAACATGTATTGAGAACAGAACACAGTTTCCGCCAACCACGAAGTAAGAGAAGAAACTCCCTAGTCAACTACTCACATATATTATAGTCAAGCGAAAACTCTAACTTTTATTGCAGAGCAGCTTTTCCAAAGTCCTAAGTCCTAAGTCCTTAAGCCTCTAAGTTACAACACGAGCACGTTGTCTCCATCGTTCGCCATTTATCTTAAGATACACATGATCAAGGGAGTTACTAACACTTTCTGAACGATTAAAGAAAGGGGAACAAAGGGGAGGAGATAGTTTAGTTAGTATCTTTAGCTGCATGGTTTTAGTTCAAGCAATACGTTCTTGATGAGCTACATAAGAATTTAAAAGATATGAAAATAAATATAAATATAAATTAAAATGTCGTGCAATTATTGAAACAATAATTTGTATAAATTATAGTAAAGTTAAAGACGATTGAATTTATAAAAATTATGAGGAGTTAAGGTCCCATATTGGCATCACTTTTCTGTCCATACGTCCAGCACATGTATCACGTATACCTCACGACAAAAACCGAACACGACGTTCGTTTTGATGGCGTTGTCCTTCAACAAGGCTGACATAGAATGATTTTGGTGACCTTGGGGGTAAGGGAGGAGTGTCTATAGCCTTCCACAGATATTCAAATTTCATGACCCGGCACCTCCACCATTTTGAATTCACCCTGCTCTCCACCAAAAATATCAATGCACTGCAGATTTCTTTCAGATCCTTCTTCGACGATCTGTTGATTTTTTAATACTGTCTTATTATATTTTTTCAAAATTATAAATAATGTAAGGTTGGCCAGTTCAAGAACATCGGAATATAATCGTTGCTATACTGTTCCATTCATCCATATCTTATAATACACGAGCAATACATGAGAATCTTACCGCCCGGCTATAGTGTTGAGCTATTCGTTTTCCATTGCGGAATCGATTTTACCCACGGAATTTTTCCCTTCTAATTAATAGTTAAATAAAAAAGGCTAAATAACCAAACAAGGTTCTAAGGTGCCGTTACAGCTTAATTGTATGTGTTTAGCACACAATCATTCATTTTACACTTATTATTAGGGCAGTAAATAAATGGTAAATCGTGTAGATGTACTTGTAGAACACTATGGTTATTTTTCTCTGTGGAGCTGAGAAAATGGCAAATTGTTCATTTTTACGATTTAATTATTTTATCGCGCGTATTTTAGCGTCGACACGAAGTTCATAAACCCTATAGTAGTAAAACTTCAACACATTATCTGATCTTATTATTTTATGGTAGTTTCCCTGTAGACTTATTCGTGTACTCTCGTTAAACTTCGTCGTTTTGTCGTGGTTTACTTGCTCGCTTTACGCTAAAGCTTATTTCGAACTAGTTTAATAACAACTGTATTAACTGCCCTAGATTTTTATTACCGTACTTGGTGAACTCTTTAACATTTCAGTTTAATCTCGGACTTAGATTATACCTACGTGTTTACATGCTAAATCACCCATGCAATGCTTTTGTATATAATATATACAACTGTATTTTCAATCAATGAACAGTAAACTATATAATCAGACTGATTCTTACAATAGATGCTAATTACTTGAGATTTACTATATTATAGTGTAATTCAATGAATCAGTAAAATATCAATTCAGTACCTTTATTTATAATTTACAAATGTTGTGTTATTTTCGTTTAAAACAGGTTGAATGTCTTCACGGAGGCCTATGATACGAGAGGTCGCAAGTTCGATTCCAGTCACCCACAATCCCGACTAAAGTTAATCTCAAGCTATTCCAGTCATGCTATGAGGTTTAATTCTGACATTGATTTCTACAACAGCCGTCGAACACTCCCTCCCAACAATCCACATACCAGATTAACCTCGACATGAACAAATTGTACCCTCGTCTGGTATCCTACAATAAAACAAACAAAATCACTCTCCATATATACACATGACAAGTGTGGAATATTCCGACAATGTTATGTTTGCCTCCGGAGCTGGTAGCGGCCACCAATCGCTGTCAACCATGACTAATGACTAAATGAACGGTAGACCATTGCGACACTGTTCGTATATTTGTCTGTGTCAAACTGAACCGCCAGAACCGAAGATTCTTCCTCTAGCCCACACTGATTACAGTTTTTAGTCAGACAACAAAAAGTCGGGACAATTTTGACCAACTGGAACAGCATTAGCTAGTTTGAAAAAATTAAGATGTCATTAGGGTACCTATAACCATATTCGCCGCGGGAAAAGAACAGAGGGCACCTTTTCAGTAGTTTTTAATAGTATATATTTTATTTAATGACATCGGCTTGTGTGTATTTTGCTGATGACGTTCTACTTTCCATTATGGGTGGCCAACAAAGCAACATTAAAAATGTACATGATTGAGTCAGCTGATGATAAAGTCCATCTATCATCTGCATTGTTGTTTCTACGGCGAGAACCAGGTTTGTTATCGTTATTTCCAGTGTGATGCCATATATAGGACTTTTCAACGGTGACTTTGGAACCGTTTCACCAGTGAGGCACACAAAAACAGCCCTTTGGGTTAGTCCTTGCTATAATCTAAGTTCAAATCCCGTCAAATGCAGTATTTTTCAATAAATCTAAAACCAACCATGTTAAAACAATATGTTCTATTATAGTTGGTCATTGTTCGCTCGCCGATGGTGTCGCTATACATCTAAGGGGGGCTGGGATAAATCTAATGTCACCCGCTGAAAATCAGTTCTGTGACTGGGTGGGTATATAGACTCTAAATACGAATTTATTTGTTTATTCAATGACATATTGCAAAAAATTATAAAATGTACCCCCCACCCTGAATATTGTTCTGTAACTGTCGACTTGAGTTATAAATGTATTTTTCCCCCCATTTTATTGCATGCCCATAACTGAGAAATAATGCATGTAACTGACGGGCTAAAAGTAATAAAACGTGATTATATTATATATTTCACTATCTTAGTCAACCTTATTTAAACTGAACTGTCAAGAACTTTATTAATTATTAGTTCACTGATTATGTAGCACAACTCCGCTCAAGTTTATTTGTTTAGATGTAAGTAGTCTAGCTATAATAATAATATGTTTATAATTACTCTGTGAAAGCCACAATTAAACTTACTTCACCGGTTTCATAAAAATATGAAAAACTGTTAACGTCTCTATTAAGATAATTTCTTTATTCTAGACGATGACTAAGATAGAGGATAATTACAACAATCCACGACTTGAGCTCGATTCGAACCCACGTCCCTCGGAGTAGCTAGTCTCACTATGAGTGTTCGTAGCAAACCGTGACGCAATCTATCTTCATGTTTGACGTTGTTTACAATGATTGTCCCATACAAAATACATTCATATTTACAAAATCATTAACAATATATCCAAACTATAATTGAACCTGTAAGTTTGCCCGCGTAGAGTAATAAATTATCCGGTTCGTTTTAGTTGCTTTGCGAGGAGGTAATTATTCAGGGTGGCATGGATGTCAAACGGGTTATCTTAGCCGCGAGAGGCGGTTTACCGAGGACGGAAGACCGAGGCTCGGCGGCGAGGGAGGGCTCTGTTGCCGGGAACATCCGTCCTTCGCGCGGCCTCGGGACGATACAGAAGACGTCGATTAGCGGTAGCCAAGCACCCATAACTGCAGATAATCAGTGTGATACTGATAACAATTCAATTTGTAGCACATTATTATAGTTTTAAAAATGTAAGTGTGCGTTTTCCAGTTATACCGCTTAAATCGTTTAGGAGATCCAAATGAAGAACACTGTGATTTTATTTCATTTTTGTGTGGCTCGTTGGTTATTTGGTTCCGGGTTCGAATCCCGGTTGAGGATTTTTAATGAAAACGATAAGTAGTCACATGAAGCACAAAGTTACACAATAACGATCCCAAGTGAAAATCAGTCTAGTGTTTTTATAAATACATTTTAACGTATTTTAAAAAAATTGTATCACAATGTAAACTCTAGATACAATACGAAAAAAAATCCCAGTCGTCTGTCATCTGAATTTGACCATCATCCAAAATATATACTCGGTCACGTTCGCATAAGAAAGGGGCCCCGTCTATAATGGGAGTCCTTGGTTCGACTGTCATATGGTCGACGGTGGTTGAGGGATTGCTGGCACTGCCCTCTAAAGTCTACACAGCCTCCTAGCCTGGCCTTCCATCTATCACAGTCGCCAAGACCGAAGAGTGTAATTTGTACGAGGGTACTCGTCGGGGGTCGGAGGGTCAGGGGGCAGACCCGGCTCCCGTTACACGTCGACACCGCGGCTTGGAAAACATGCCAAAAATAAGTCCTTTCTTAAAACGGGTCTTGTAATAATAGCAGATAACTCAACAATTAATATTAATTAATTACAATTCAGAAGTACACCACTTTGTTGATGTTTAGATATAATTATATCATAGTAAATTAATAACCTGGATCGCGGTCAGTTTATTTATAATGAAGGACGGAGGAAATTGTTATCAACCACTTTTGAAAATATGTTATTAGCATCAATTTCGATCTGATGAGTTTGTCCCCTACAACTAATGGTCAAATCAATTACTCTCACTCTTCGGTTGTTGTTTGTCGGCCGCTCTTAAGGTGACCGGTGCCCATGAAGAGGGTTTATTCACTTACAGATTCTGTGATAAGTACATATGCACAAGATTACAGAAAGATTACGAGAATAATTTAGAAATTGAATGAATTATGAAATTATGATTTATTATTAGTATTTGCAAGGTGGACCAATAATAACAAAAATTTATGAAAACACTAAAATAAATAAAATAGTATCTATACACGCGTATGACAAATTAATTGTTTTCATTATTTTGTTGAATATCGTAATAAAATATGCACGTTTAAAAGTAATTGGTGATAAAACACAGACCTCGCCGCCTCCCCCCCTTCTCCCCAAAAATCTTCACAAAGAAAAAAATAAGTATTTTAATCCATGAAGGTCTCGTTTTGTTGATTTTTTGGTAATAATTGTTTCAATTTTTTTTTAATTCACGAATTTCTCTTCTTCGAGTTCTGGCGGATGGGTATAGGGATTACATCTAGCAGTGGGAGTGGTGTAAGTTAGGGCAATGTACACCATCTTGTACAGTGTAACTAAATCCACGTCTATACGAGCGTAACGGTGACAGGAACACAAAACACAAGAGTGTGTACAAGTCCTAAATGCGCGTGCGTGTCAGGTTCGGACGGGTGCATCCTTATCCTCGTATAACGAATGAATGAGTGCATTTGCGTGTTGGACATTCTACTGTGGGACCCTGCGGGTCTTCATGCTCGGCTTTTACTTTAGCTCAGGCTGACACGCGGGCACAAACTTTATTTCTCTATAGCAACCCAGGCGATAAATAAGGTATACGCTGTGTGGGTACGGAATTTACCGTTTTAGGACATATATTTTGAAATCTACAAATTAACTAAATATTAGGATTTCCTATGGTTATGGAGAATAACTTATTGTATTCTGACGTTTTAATTCGCAAATATTTATTTGTGTTTACATGTGGTATTATTTCTCCCCTTACACTTGGGGGTGTGATTGAAAGAAAAAAGTCTTAAAGTCAATCTATTCAGATCTATAGTGCATCAAGAACATTATTCAGAGGACATCTCGGTAGCTAACGGGTATAGCACCAGTCGACATTCGGCAATTGGGAGACCCCGGTTCGATACCCGTCTGAGATTTAAAAAAAGATTTTTATAAAAAATATGTGTTATAAAATGCTAGATTTGTACAAAATTTTAATTGAATTAATCTGTATTCTGTGGTTGAGTTTGTGTAAATGCGGGACAGTTACGCTCATACATCAACAAAACTTAATAACCATCTTCTGCGAGTTTCTCCACTAACAGAATCCGGTCAGTTGGACCAGCAATAATTACTGTAGGGAGTGGGGTAGTCTTTTTGTTACTAATAATGTGTATAATTTAAGTTTCTTATAGGAATACTGAAGCTCACAGCTTACACAACCAAGGCTACTTTTTTGTTTAAGATTCGAAACAACAAAAAAGTGAGAATTTGCTTGAATAAAATATAGCCCTAAATCGCGAATTTAAAATTGTTTTCACGATAATTTTCTTGGCAATGCAAGACCATTCATTAATTTATAATTTTTTACGTTTCGAATTTATTGCGTGAAGAAGTTTAAACATTCGTTTGGTTTAAGGTGTGGGCTACAACTGCTCCTCCCCCGTCCTACGCTTACTGTGTTTGGCACGAATACCCCCACCACTAAAACAAAAAAAAGCAAGTAGCAACTCAAATCAATATATTCTAAATTCTATATTAACTTATTCAATATATATTATAATATTTTTAATATAAGTGAAATTTAACAGCGCACAACTTGTATGCAATGAAATTGTTATTGAACACATGCATCAAATTTTGAATATATACATACCAATACGTATTTTTAGTCTTATTTAATATAAAATAGTTTTCAAAGGGTTACATTTTTTATATTGTTACTATTGTAGAAAATACTAACATGAAAGTAATATAATCCACGGGTATTATTAAAATACAATTATACCAGCCCAACACAAGGCACTCATGACTTCAACTGTATGTGACTGGTGAAACAAAGCATTGACGTCACATTGTCTCCACAAAAAAAAAAACACGTGGGAATTTTCAAAAAACTTTATTCACCACAAATCTTGTCTAAAATATCAAATTAAAATAATTTTTCAATTCATAACGTTGCCACTTAGTACAAAAAAAACTAAAATCATGATTCATGAGCATTTTCAACAGTCTTCCCGGAGCATGTGGCTGCAGTGTCATCCATGTTAACAACTAACGACGTGTTCGGGCGTAAAACCGAACTCCTACGAGAATCACCGACCTCTTAGTCTTATCCCTAACCACTTACCAAACACTGACAGGCCTAATCCAAGCTAAGCGTCAAGTCTCTAAATATTGATACATAATAATTCCATTCACACAAAAAACATACAAAGTAGATCGTTTGCTCAACAATAATATCTCTTAGAACCTGTCGTATATATTAAAAATCAACTTTTTACGATGTTTTTTTTGGTTGGGAAGTGGATATTTTAAAAGAGGGTTGGTTTTAACGTGTACGTTTTCATGACAGCTATCGCGTTGTAATTAGCTATGATTTTATTTTAACTAGGAATAAAAACGAGAATTTCTGGCGATGTATTTGCAGGCAATCGGAATCAACAGGCGATATCAATCAAGCGGACCGGGATTGGCTTTGTTATCAATCACTTGGTGAGATTTCTATTGGGAATTACTCTCACTTCACAGTATAGGGCTCGAGCGAGCTCGTCGATACTTTAAACGTCCTGCAGGAGTGATTTCCAGGACGTCGGGGAGGAGTATACACATTTATATCACTTGCTAAGCACAGCCTCCACTCCAGGGATGTATTATTGTGCTTAGAATAGGCAGTCTTTTGATAAGTACGCATCGTATTAACTAACGTATACAAAACGAGAATGTTGTCTCGCTTGCTAAAAGTTAGAGCGGTACTATACAAAACTAACGATCCCAGGTTCAATTCCAGTTTGTCACACTTGTTTAACTGCATCAATTAATTTAGTAGAAAATATATGAAGTTATATTCGTTATATTATAGAGAAATATAATTTAATTATAAATAATCACTAAACACGAACCTAGATCATTACGATTGCTTCCGAATAAACGTGGTTTTGAATCCTAGATACCCCATTACATTAATTTGTGTGTGTTTGTTAATTTGTCGTAGACAGATTTAGTTTTCAATAAAAATAACATTTATCTTTCATATAAAGAGTTTTCCCATCAATGATTTAACCATTCGTTCATTTATTCATCATACTACCAATTCGTGCCGTGGGTATACTTGTTTAGTTCAGCAATACAGATTTGTTTTTATTTATTTATTTATTTATTTATTTATTTAACGTCTATCCTATTCAGTTAAAAAACTGATTTACAAAGGCGGACAACTAAATAAATTTTATTACATAGATACAGACACAACAATGAACTACAGTGAAGTAAATATTTGAATTAGAATATATAATACCGTTTTGTATGGTACAATTTTACTTTGGCGTTGATTATAGATATGTATAATGACCAAATTCAACGTGATAAAATATATGAAAACATTTACTTTGGCATTGATTTTAAATATATATGTCTAATGGCCAAATTCAACGTGATTAAATATATGAAAAGATTTACTTTGGCATTGATTTTAAATATATATGTCTAATGGCCAAATTCAACGTGATTAAATATATGAAAACATTTACTTTGGCGTTGATTTTAAATATATATGTCTAATGGCCAAATTCAACGTGATTAAATATATGAAAACATATTCTACGGTTGGTGAGGTTGGCGCGCGCCCGGTGGCTGCACTCTGTCTGGGTCGTCTGTCGATGCATCGCGGGGTCGCGGGCGTATTAGCATACAGGGCCGACCCAACCGTATCCGCGTGTATCGCGACACAACTATTTCAATCGGGTACAAACAAGCGCTTCTAATTTATACAACACGGAGTTTCGGGGAACAACGGCGATATTTTCACGGGGGCAGATTTACGACCTGGGGTCGCGGGGGGCGCGCTAGGCCTCGGGTCTAATTGAGTCCGGGGCAGGGCTCGTACCGGGGGTCGAAGTCAGTTCCATTCCCCAGTGGGAGCACCGCATTGAATGAAATAGTGCAATAGTACTGACAGAGTTTTTGAAATGGCTAAATATGTTTGATTAAATTATATTTTTACTTAGAGGTAGGCGAGACAGTTGAGAGAATTCACACTTCACCTTATAATTTTACAACTACAGGCAATGCGGAATCATTCACGATTAAATACAAGTTTTTGATATACACACGAAAATCATGAAATTGTACATTTAAAAAATAGTTCGATATGAGAACGTATGTTTATTCAATAAAAGATAAGTTGCACTAGAGAGGCTATATTAATCTACACCAGAGAGCGGCCATACAGTGTTTCCGGCCGCCATGTTTTTGCCAAATCATTTTTTAGTTTCGTCAACTGCCTTAAAAGTAAGCAAATTTGGCTAGAAATAGACGTAAAAACGTTGGTCTGCTGTATTACATTTTGTTTTTCAAGTCTGTTCAAGACAAATTTGTTTACTTTTACGGCAGTTGACGAAACTAAAAAATGATTTGTCAAAAACATGGCGGCTGGAAACACTATATGGCTGCTCTCTTGTGTAGGTTAAGATAGGCTCTCTAGGTTGCACAAAAAAATGTGTATCGATATCAGAACTCTCACTGAGGAAGCTTGGATTGGTTGTAGGCTACTCTGAAAGTATAGGGAGACTATCGGCGAGTGATGCCGGGGGTCGAACTCAGTTCCTATGCTAGGCACTGACCCGGGTCTATTTCTCTACGACCCTAAGAACTCGAGCACTTATCTCTCTGCTTCTAATATTCGATAGTCTGTCAAATATTCGTAATATCTATAATCTTGTTTAATAACGTGTTAGAGTTCGTAAGAACGATCACTGCGCCACACGCAATGTCGCATGGTTGAAGTTGGTATTCATTCATGATACGTCTGTCGCCGTCGGTATAGGCTTGCAAGTTCTAAAATATGATAATCTATCGATAGTAAATACTCTCGTTTCACACTCAATACGTGGTCCTTTGGGTGGAAAGCTGCTTCCGATGCAGCAGATCACGGGTTTAACTTCAAATATTAACTCACGAAGAGTTTTTTTTTTAACTAATCAAATTTAATTTAATCCATCAATATGATATAATAGGCCTATGATATAACTTAACATTTAAATAATAAAACATTTTTCAAAATGTATCAGTAAACGGTGACTTTTGATAAATGGTATTATAACGTATCTTTGGTTCTTGTAAGTGGTCACTGATGTAGAATCTTACTTGAAAATGCATTTTGTTAATAATTAATGTATTTTATATGCCACGATTACGAACCAAATAAAATTGGACATTGTACGTGTTTTTTTAGAAAAGTTAATAATTACATTTCCTATGCCTGTGAACAGGTCAACCAATAATATTTTTACTCACTCACGTTCAGTATAATATTTTTCACCGCGACTGTGAATTGGAATTGTAACCCCCAATAAATTGTACTAAAGCATTACTTTACTTTTATCTCTGAGGAAAGTTTTACCTGATACGCAAGTGTTTCAAGTGCTTGGTAGGCTGGCAGTGATCGATGTGATGGAGGGTGGTGGTGGTGGTGTTGCTATGCGTTAGATTACAGGGCCTTAGGCCTAGGGCACGTAGAGAGGGGGGAGTTAACCACTTATCATACGCATACCCAGACATGTAAATCTGTTCAATCTATTCATTGTAATCACAGAAACAACACTGTTAGAGTTAGAATGTTTTCAGTACAGTCTTGCTCCTAAAACTCATATAATATTAATATGATAATCGAATTTTGAGCGTTATTAAATTAACTATAAATTGACCTGATTTTTAAATTGTATAGAATTTATTT
The DNA here is from genome assembly GCA_024449915.1 of Sweltsa coloradensis. Taxonomy (NCBI): domain Eukaryota; kingdom Metazoa; phylum Arthropoda; class Insecta; order Plecoptera; family Chloroperlidae; genus Sweltsa; species Sweltsa coloradensis. The sequence continues at coordinate 186,733 of JAMZAV010001175.1, forward strand.
TGTGTGGTATAATTTTATGTGTACCAAACCAAAATGAAAGAACACGTTATCTATCGAATACATCTTATAAGCGAACGTATACCGAAGAGCAAAACATTATTAAACTTGATAAAAATGAATCCACATAAGGCAAATTTCCTTAATTTTATTTACTGATTTGCCTTTATCAATAAACTTTGAACGCATTCTGTAGTATTTCAATTCCCTCGTTATTTAGTTTGATTCGTTACTATAATTTGACAGTATTCTCATATTGAATTTCGTTCTCGTATTGTATATTATAAATACATTTAGTTAGCTCCTGATATCGTCGGTACTAATATTTAAAAGACTAACCATACCCTAGGGGCTATACCATATATAATTTAAATGGTTTGTTGATAATATTTATCACTGAATACTTGTATCTGACACCTGTTCTGTTAAGATACTATACCATTTGGGACTGAACATACCTGTAGGGGCTATAGCTCACATTAGATTTAATTTCATTTTATTATATAATTTAAATGTTCTAGTCTGATCCACCTGTTATCTGATGCGTTACCTGATATTGAATCTCTTTGTCTTGAGTTGTGTTGGAAACGTATATGTCGGCTCATCAAAACCCAGAGAAAAACGTTTGCCGAGCCCCCTTCAGTTAATGCCTATTTTCCAAACATTCCTAGCCATCGAAACGTTTACATGATTCTAATAATCTAATAATGCTCGAGTGAAGATGGAAGCTACCCATATTTATCTAACGAGATATTAAGTTAAGTCTTTCCTCGAAGTCGACAGCTAATAACCTAGCCAAAAGCAAATCCTGAAATTATCCGTTTATTCAAATTGCTAAGGCTTACCTATGTAGCCCATAATCAAAGCCTAGTTCGATGTAATTTCGGTCCTTACCTTTCGACTTAATAATCTAGGAGATATTTGTAGAGTTTATGTAAGAAAACGCTTTGAGAGATACACGAGTTGTTGATCCGGTGGGGAGGGTTCCGCCTCGGGCGTCAACCGAGGTATTGGTCGTGGTTGCCCAGAGCCCAGTGGGGTCTATGATCACTCCTACGTCATTGCATGGCGGCATACACTCACATTACTTCACTTACACTCGCATACATCCAGAGATGAGTGGATTACACCTAGGTATCAATTCATTCCCGATAAGTTCTCATATACCTTAGTAGAAAGATTTCATGATTTTCTCATCATCTTCTAAATCCTCGATCCTGTTCCTGGGATATGTTTAAGACTTTCTAACCTTTCCTGCCAACTTTCCCTTTTAACTTCCAAACAATTTAATAGTTTGTTATTATGTTTTCCTTGATCCAAATGTGATCTACTAAACCGCCCTAAATTTTCATTGCATCTATATTTTGCGTTCTTTCCAGTTTACAGCAGTTCTTTCTTTGTTACAGCAAAGGTTATAATATACAAATATAGTGTGTGCATATTTATAATTTGCAACTTGAGTGCGTTTCGTTTATCTGGTTTGGTATATTATTAGTGTATGTTAACGTTCATTCATCTCGTCTTTAATAACAAAACTATTATTTATTGTTACTCTTATCTACTCAGGGTACTTGTAGCATTCTACGGTAACACATGTCTTGACGATTCTAGTCCTGCCTCCCATTTGACGTAAGTAAGGTCCACATTTCACATCAATCACGCAACAAGTGACGCAAATAAATTTAGTTTTTTTACCTTCTTAAGTTTTCATGGACGATTCATGTGGCAGCTTGACTTAAGTTGAAGTCAATGTGTCAAACAAAATGTCACACTTATCAGGCAGTAACAGTTCCAAGCACAAACCTCTTGCCTACTTGAGGTCGTAGCTTCGGTTCCCACCAACATCAATCCTTCCTACTCTTATTGGGCCATTATAGCAGACTTCGTAAATTCCTACTCAAGTACCAACATTAAAATACCAAGCTAATGGTCTGAAGAGGGTAGGCTCTAATGTGTGTTGTGCAACTAAACGAGAAGTTTGATGACTTACGAGATTAATTTGCCTAATGATTAGAAGTCTTTAGTTTATGTAATAAAAAGTGCTATTGGAAATTTCGAAATTATATGTGTCAAAATCTGTTTCTCAAACTAGCACGAGGATGGATGACCTTTCATCAATTTGGCTAACATCTCATATTAGCCTTGTTTACCTCTAGGATGTTTTGCCCCAAGAGCAAAATATTGTAAAACGTTCTGTTTGATCAGTAAATCGCCTTATCAGTCACTAATAAGTACGTACCCTCTTTCAAGGCTATAGCCTATAGCCCTGTAGCCGAGGAGGGTGGTTAACTCCCCCACCCCCTTCAGTCATCTCCAGGCCAACTTCAATGACAAAAGATCATCATGGTCTGTTACTCGAGTATGTCCTCATGTCAAACTCACATGTAAGAACCAATTATTACAATTTCATGCATCAATGAGAACCAACATAAGCTCTCAACTACAAGCTTTTCAAGTTGCCTATACGTCCACCCTCTAATCTCCATATCCCCCCCCCCCCTCAATACTATACGAATCTAATTGTTATTTCTTCTTATGGAAGGGTTATTGCGACTTGCCTCACTAACGACTGAACCCATTGGGCCGTTGTCGTTAGCTCACTGTCATGTATACTGTATAGTGTAGTGTAGTGATCTAAGTTAAAACTGGTTGATTCTTCTTCTTTTATATTTCATACATAGCAAAAGCAGAATTTGTAATCAAGTTTTTTCAAATGTTCACTCAAAGTTCAAATACATACAAGAATTCGGCACCAAATCGACAAGTAGATCGCAGCACTGGCGGCGCGCTACGTCACAACATGGCTGGCGTAATTGTGATTCCGGGCTGGAGCGTATATGGCGCTAAATTTAAATAAATAAATTAAATAAATAAATAAATAAATTTTTATTTAGAGTCTGCCCACTCAGTTATATAACTGATTTTCAGTGGGGGACTTTAAATCAAAGCGACCAAGCCAACCCTGCAGGCCCCGACGCAATCGACGAGTGAGCGATAACCAACCAAAGATCGATATTTTTAATAGGAAATATAGCAATCAGTGGTATGGACAGTGCGAACACCCGCGAATCAACGCCAGAATCAACAAGGCCGATTCAGAACAACTCTGAAATTTATTATGTGCTTCGTTGCTAGGACGGCTCCAAAATCACCGTTTACAAACTCCTAAGACAAGAACTGATGGACTTAAGTCCAAATCAGAAGTTAAAAAACTTCTGACTGTAGCGGGAATCGAACCCTGGACCTTCTGCATTGGAAGCAGATACGCTAACAACAAGACCAACGAGCCACACGTGTGTTAGTCGCGCCGGTTATGACAATTCGGGGATTATTTCCGATCTGTTCACTCACATTTACCTTTCTCGCACACGCATTAAATAATATGTACATTTTCATCTACGGTTTGCATTTTTTATGCTCTTATACAACCACAAGTAGGCGTAATTGCGTAGGTAGGCCAACTATAGCCAAATTGAACCTTCCTATTCCTATATTTCTAAATGGGATATAGGGATGAAATGTAAAATATTATATAATAATACCATCATAATAGTTGGGTATATTATTATGTTTGAGCCTAAGATATCCAGAAAATAATTCATAAGCAGATAATAATTTATTATTTAATTACTAATATATAAGTAAAGTTGCCCGCCGAAATTGGTATTGGTCCAAGGAATTATTACCAAATTTGAATTTAGAATGTTAAGTTTTGAAGTGAAACGAGTCTTTTTTTGTATCAACAAATATTTTGCAACAAATTGATATAACACTGAACAGCTGAAGTGCAAGGTGCAATATTTAACGTTTTCCCGCGATAATGTAATGACAATAAATAGTACAACTTGTATTATTTTCATCATATTCCCTGAAAATGTCAATAAATTAGGCCTACATCTATGCAAAAATCCGGATGTTGTCAATTTGTAATCATCGACCAAGTGTGCTTTAATCAGAACATGACGAAACTTCTAAAAATACTTGGCTGCAGAAATTGGTATTTATTATGAAAATTGATCATTGAAAACGATTTTTCCGAATTTATTACTATACATAGGCCTACCTTTTTGTTGTTGATAAAAACGCACTACAGTGTAGTAATTTTGAGGTAGCCCATCACATACGAAACAAATTGAATGTACGCCTATGTGCTATGTAGGCCTATGTGTAACAATTGGGAACGGTGTGATAGCCTATTGGCATATGCATGAATTTGAAATTGTAAGACGCGATTTAATGAGTGTCGGTGACGGGCAAAAAACAATAAGTATAATTATAAAAAAAATGAACATAAATAAATAATAAATCTATCAAACACAACGGGAAAACTCAGTGGGTGACACAATACTGTCTTCTGGCAATATGTTTTCGGACTTCATCCCTGGACTTAAATGTAAGAAAAATGTTTTTACTAAGAGTAGGCCCAACCAAAATTTAAATTGAGATCACGATTATTTAAAAGTTGTTATTTTAGTGTAAAGAGTTGTATTTTAAAAGAGAAATGTAGGCCAATGCTTAACCATTCGAGACATAACCCTTACGTCAGGTGTCCACTTTATGGTGCACTTACAGGCCCCATTCTTTCATTTAAAATTTGTTTTCTTGTGATAACCATAGCACAAATATTTCTTTATTTTATTTCTAACGTTCAACATCCGTAAACAAAACGTATCACGCCGAAAACTCAACTTTTTAGTTACATCTACACGTTCTTCCACGTTATTTGCCGCTGTGTCTACCCGAGTGATCACTACTGCTAGGGTTCTACGTTCCGCCAACAGGGCCGCGCTAGTGTGCTTTTTGGTGCCGAAGGGCTTTTTATCCCCCACCCCCCTTCTTTCTTCCTTCACCTATATAGATAATCTTCTACTGACTAATGAACTTACTTGCAGATTCGAAATAGTATGACTTTGCTTCTCAAACGAATGGTTGACTGGTAGTCATCATTCATTCAAAGTTTTGGGCAAAATAAATAAACCGATTCTCTAGTTGTTTTCCTCAAACAACGAATGAAGAATGCCAGACAGCTTTCATCTGCGTGTCGGTAAGCTTTCTTAATTCTACACATCCCAATCACCAAAAACATGGTAGTCTGTAAGCTTCGACTTATACTATCTTACCCAAGAAAACAGATAAACAAGTACATATATAAACGAAATACAACAAATAATAGCAATACAAATACTAACAGTGGAAGGTGCTTGTGTACAAGAAGGAAAGTCACAGAAAACCACAGCCAGGGGTGGCAGGCGACACCTACACATGGAGGGCGATCCTTGGGCACCGTAGTCTCGTGCCCAGCGACACTAGCAGATGACGTCACTCGATGCCACACAGCGCATGCGCCAAGGCAGGGTAGAGAACATGGCCACCGACATGGGCGCTCGCAGGAATTTTGGCAGGGGCAGACAAAAATTACAATTTGCACTTTCGTTGGGCTGCCCCCTAATAGCGCCGCAGACGAAAATTTTGAAAATCAGGGTTTTAGAAAAAAAGTAGTGGGCTGAATACAATACCTACCAAAATTGAGTAATTTTTAATTTTTGTGCAGTTGATCTCCCATTTTTTCATTTTAGTTTCAACTGATTGATATAAATACTTAAATTTTTATTTCATGTGCAAGTGGGGGGGGGGGCCAACTCGCCCCCCCTTGCCCCCTCCTGCAGGCGTCCTTGGGCACCGACTGGCTGTACGCACGTTTTGTGCGTTTGATGTAGAAGTTCTCTTACCTTACAATTACCCAGTTTTTAGTTGGTTCATTCTGCTAATTATTTTATTTAACGTAGCCCAACAAAACTATACGTTCAATGATTAAGTAGTTTCGAAGAAACCTAGATGATCCTGACGTCATTGGCGGGTAAAATCGTGGCCGGCTGATTGGCCAAGATATTATACCTGCTAATGACGTCAGCATCGGCAATGTTGCTTTGAAACAGCTTTAGTTGTTAACTTGTTGTATAATGTCATAATTCGTAATAATTATAATGCCCCCACCCTTCCACCATTAGTACACATTTCTATAATGATACTCATAACTTCTGAGCTCCCATAGGTTTCATGAAAAAAGTTCCAGAAAGCGAGAAAAGACCCATATTTCAATAGAATTTATGGATTTACTTGCTTACTAGTATGTACATTTTGTAGGCAAAATTGCAGGAAGGGTGAGAGACCGTATATCTCGTCGCCGGCCGCCACAGACAGCCCGGATGTAGCAAAGATGGCATTTATAACAGATACTGAACTTTGTGCGCGGGGGAAGGCCCGCCAGCATTTAATCTCTTTGCATTCTAAAATCTTCGCCGCCTTCAATGTAATTTCCGTATAGATCTTAGCGTTTTCGTGCGACACAATCAAGAGTCAACATGGGCGCACTTTGGAACTTCTTTGTTATCAGAATTTCCCCCGGGGAGGGAACTGGCTTTGGCTACATTTTATACGATCAAAAGATGCGAATTTGTTTTATAAAGATGAAGAATTTTAGCTGGACTTCGACTCGAACCATTTTAAAGATATTTTAATTAATTTTCTTTATAGCCTGTAACATAGTTTGCAGGAAACTTTTTACTTTAAATCCAAAATTAAGATCACCTAACTTTCCATATTATAGGCATTTTAGCAACGTAGTAAGGGTGGATATTGTCACTTTTTAGCATTGATGAAAAAGAGCTTTAAATATGATACAACCCATAATAATGTTCTAAAGGTGTTCTTATACATGGAAACTCGCCCGATTTTGATCCATTGCACAGAATCGTTATTTTCTCTAAAGGAATGATAAAATTCCTTGCAGAATTTACTCCTTGTGCGTTGAAGTGAACAAATTAAATTGGAAAAGTTGGATACGAACCGACTATTATATCAATCATCCCCAGTGTTAAATCCTTTAAGCGTGGAAATACATTCCTTTGAAAGATGCCAATATTGGCAAAACGCATTGTCTCTATTTTTCTTCTAAACCCAAAAAAGACCGCACTTATTTTCTTTCCATTTTTCCAGTTTCATTTATTATAATGATTTTACGGCGAAATCAAATCGGGGAAAAAAAAGCCAACAGAAAAATCCCCCCGGAAAAGGGGTTTTTAAAACG